>KZ068912.1:0-10434 GCA_002091845.1 Anopheles cracens
TTCAGAAAAACCATCCAATTCACTTATAAGTTTAAACTCACTATATCAACGACTCGCATTACTACAATGTCCTCCAATGACCTAGCCATTTCCAGAGCTACTCAAGCAAGTCACGTCTAGTAGCCACTTTCACCTGTCAGATCTGATGTGATCTTCTCTGACAGCGCTTAATCTACCACAGGTTAGTGTTTGACATTCAAAATCTGTCATACTCGCACATGCAGCCAACGATAAGCACACGCACCTGAAATCGATACCGAATGCCTGAGTCATCCGTTTATCACCAGCAGCCTGTGCTAGTCATCGCGAAAGAATCTTACCTATCACCGGCCAAAAACACGATTCGGAAAAAGTCACCACTAGCACACCCATACCCACCGCTCAGCCCCAAGGGAACGAAATTGAAACCCCCTCGCGCGCCCGAAAAGTCGTCCTTCGCGTGCTGATCGTTTTTCGCGCGCGATGATTTCATTTTAATTCGCGTGAAATGAAGGCTTCGCACGATGGTTTTTTTTCCTCTTGGACGCACCGTAATGACCACGCAGCCGGCACCAGCCGGCAAATAGAATCATATTCCAATCGGCGTCGGTTGACAAGCGGAAGTCTTAACACGACCACATTCGAGGCGCACTTTCGGCAGGTGTGAAGTGTGTGTTTGAGTGTGTGGGAAGAACGGGCAATAAATAATTGGCGCCAACCTCGCAAATGTTTTCTCACTCACCTGCAGAACCTTCGGAACCAGTTCTCACATGAACCCCTCAGGTGCCCCCTTACCCGTGGAGATGTTCTTTTTGACCATTTGCGTTCAATTAGCACGCCATTATGGTACCAGCTTATGGGGCATGAAACGACCTATTGGTTTGTCGAGCACGTCCATGCATCACGTCGAATCGGCGGCCCCCGATGCGGTAGGTGCAACCGTTGGACCGGATCATCCTTTCATCAATCCGCCCACACACACACATGGAGTGCTCCTACTCGATGCTGAGCCAGCTGGCCTCCGCTGGGACTCCGGATGACACTGGCATGGACGGCTTGGGAACGAGGGCATCGAGGGTATTATATTTATTGCGATTGGTGCCAGTGTTTGGGATGCACCGCACTGACACCGCACCGCATGGTATATCCAATCCAATCGGGCTCGGAGGATGACGTGCGTTCTGTGTCTGAGTCATGGTATGCACCTTGAAATATCGTCAAGTGGATGTTTTAGATAATGCAATTGATGCCAGTTATTCATGCTTTAGAGTACTGGCACACCTATAGTGAGGGTCATCTCAGAAACTCTCTCACTCACTCTTCTACTCAAGCATCTCACTCAGAGTGACTTGAATCAAAAAGCATTCAGAAAAACCATCCAATTCACTTATAAGTTTAAACTCACTATATCAACGACTCGCATTACTACAATGTCCTCCAATGACCTAGCCATTTCCAGAGCTACTCAAGCAAGTCACGTCTAGTAGCCACTTTCACCTGTCAGATCTGATGTGATCTTCTCTGACAGCGCTTAATCTACCACAGGTTAGTGTTTGACATTCAAAATCTGTCATACTCGCACATGCAGCCAACGATAAGCACACGCACCTGAAATCGATACCGAATGCCTGAGTCATCCGTTTATCACCAGCAGCCTGTGCTAGTCATCGCGAAAGAATCTTACCTATCACCGGCCAAAAACACGATTCGGAAAAAGTCACCACTAGCACACCCATACCCACCGCTCAGCCCCAAGGGAACGAAATTGAAACCCCCTCGCGCGCCCGAAAAGTCGTCCTTCGCGTGCTGATCGTTTTTCGCGCGCGATGATTTCATTTTAATTCGCGTGAAATGAAGGCTTCGCACGATGGTTTTTTTTCCTCTTGGACGCACCGTAATGACCACGCAGCCGGCACCAGCCGGCAAATAGAATCATATTCCAATCGGCGTCGGTTGACAAGCGGAGTAGCTCCGATGGCTGGGTCACCTGTTCGCGTTGTTGAGGCGCTGTTGGGCCGCTGGCGAAACGAAAAGGGAATCTATAATTACGAGACGCGTTGTCGAATAATTCTTCCACCGGGTGCACCGTCGGCTCCGCCAGATTGGTGTCAATGATGTTTAGCTCACTCGTTCCAGCCCGTGACACCGTGACCACCGATTGCAACCGAAGGGATTGGACGGTATTTGAAGGTGGCCCGGCTTTCCAAATAAATCTTCGTTCGATCGATTGGAAATGTCACTGGCTACGCGTCTCTCTGCGTGTGTGTGTGTGTGTGTAGCCTCCTCCGTTGGCACAATTGCTGTCAAAATGTCAGAAGCTCGATTAATCGTGCGGCCGGTCGAGCAGATCAGAGTATGCTGAGGGTGCTTCTATTCTACCGCCCCGTTCGGTTCTAATCAAGAAACATCATCTGACGGAAAATATCTCTGATTTCAATCAAATGTGCGGAGGCGCGAGCATTCATGTTCTGTTCTTTGTGCAACGGCTGCGATATGAACTATTCTTAAAGGTCTAGCTGAAGATAAACACAATATCCATAGATGGCCATGCTGCCAGCAGAAGCGGATTAATGTAGAATTCGTCGTAAAAGGGAAACAACGTTCCTAAACGCGCCTTAAGCGATATTTAACGATCAAAATTTTCTTGCTTTTGTGTACGTCCAACTCAGTTGAGAGATAACACACTCAAAGCCTACTATATAATACGCATTTTCCACCGGTTATTGGCGAACCGTGACCTCCGGCAAATATCAACAGCCCCATTTGCAAATTTGCAACCGACGCTGCAGCCGGAGCGATCGGGGAACACCGGTTCCAAACTTTCGCTAATTTGTTGTACAACTGTTAACGTGTCCATTCGCGATTTCCCATATGCGCTGGAGATGGGTGCGCTAGAATTGCGATAAACACTATTGTGCAACATCTGTTTGCTGAAGTTATTAGAGGCACCTGAAGTGAGCGGCTACAATGTATTTTTGGAAGCGCTTTGTGATGTACCTGAAGTAGGTCTGTGGTAGGTCTGACTGACACCTGATCGTGATTTATTGTATGAACACACGAATTCGGTGGCCTTCTTGATTCATTCCGAACATCAACACGCACGAGCTCATTAATTATTGCTCATGTCAAGATCACGGCCATTCCGTGCTATACTAGATCGCATCGCGATCCTTATGGGCGGAAGGTTTCAAATTAGGACTCCGTTGGGTCTTTCCACACAAAAGGGCTCATGCAGCTCGTGAAATAACAAAGATTCTCTCGCCTATGAAGAAACTTCGCTACGCTAGGATTCCAACGTTTGAAATGGGATAGACGCGGTCCTCACGGAACCGGTTGCCGCCCCGCTGAAGGTGTAGGTCTGTGGTAGGTCTGACTGACACCTGATCGTGATTTATTGTATGAACACACGAATTCGGTGGCCTTCTTGATTCATTTCGAGTATCAACGCGCACGAGTTCATTAATTATTGCTCATGTCAAGATCACGGCCATTCCGTGCTATACTAGATCGCATCGCGATCCTTATGGGCGGATGGTTTCAAATTAGGACTCCGTTGGGTCTTTCCACACAAAAGGGCTCATGCAGCTCGTGAAATAACAGATTCCCTCGCCTATGAAGAAACTTCGCTACGCTAGGATTCCAACGTTTGAAATAGGATAGACGCGCTCCTCACGGAACCGGTTGCCGCCCCGCTGAAGGTCGCGTTCGGTTCTAATCAAGAAACATCATCTGACGGAAAATATCTCTGATTTCAATCAAATGTGCGGAGGCGCGAGCATTCATGCTGTTGTTCTTTGTGCAACGACAGCGATATGAACTATTCTTAAAGGTCTAGCTGTAGATACACACAATATCCATAGATGGCCATGCTGCCAGCAGAAGCGGATTAATGTAGAATTCGTCGTAAAAGGAAACAACGTCCCTAAACGCGCCTTAAGCGATATTTAACGATCAAAATTTTCTTGCTTTTGTGTACGTCCAACTCAGTTGAGAGATAACACACTCAAAGCCTACTATAGCAGCCTGTGCTAGTCATCGCGAAAGAATCTTACCTATCACCGGCCAAAAACACGATTCGGAAAAAGTCACCACTAGCACACCCATACCCACCGCTCAGCCCCAAGGGAACGAAATTGAAACCCCCTCGCGCGCCCGAAAAGTCGTCCTTCGCGTGCTGATCGTTTTTCGCGCGCGATGATTTCATTTTAATTCGCGTGAAATGAAGGCTTCGCACGGTGGGTTTTTTTTCCTCTTGGACGCACCGTAATGACCACGCAGCCGGCACCAGCCGGCAAATAGAATCATATTCCAATCGGCGTCGGTTGACAAGCGGAGTAGCAGCACAGCGGGATGGCATTATGCGCGCCGCATCCATCTTCGTCGAGCACGCCGCATCACGCACAAACTCTGCTGCGTTTCGTTCCCGCGGTTTGGCTACCGCACCAGTCAGCTCGGGTAGTCAATTACTTAACAGCACACGCAAAAGTTCAAGAGCAGAGATCGGAATCACCCGGCGAAGGGGCCGCCGCCGCACCGAACCGGTGGGAGGAGGAAAATTAATCAATCCCCATTGGAGTCTTCTGCTTGGATCATCCGCAAATCCGCCGGTGAAAGGGCTGCCTGCAGTTGGAGGCCGAACCTTCCGAATCGGTGCCAAAAACAGTGCACGCCGTGTACCGCAACGAAAGCCTAATGACGTCCGATTCGAACCGGAAACCGGAGTGCATTTCTGACGACGGAGCATTCCAATTATGTGACTCGGTAGTTTGCATCCAACGCCGGATATGCCGCAGCGCACTGATGGTGTCATTAGAATCGGAAGACTGAACGACGGAGCCCCATGACTTTAAGACCACATTAGGGAGTCGGTCGGGGAGACGATCACAGCCTCCTCCGTTGGCACAATTGCTGTCAAAATGTCAGAAGCTCGATTAATCGTGCGGCCGGTCGAGCAGATCAGAGTATGCTGATCTAGTCGAACCACCCGAACCATGCGAATGGCAACAAATTATTCAAATCCTCCGGAAATGCATCCCCAGCGAATGCCACTCACCGGATTGCTTCCTCTGATCAATCAAGCATCCCGTCAGCCCATCAGCTACCGTTTAATCCGATCGCATCGTAATTGATTTCCCATCCATCATCTCCCATCGCCTCGTGTCGATCGCTCGATCGGAAACGCACCATGACGAACACGGCGAGAAGCCTCCGGTGCAGCCGGTGAAATATGGCCACCAACGGAACGCGCCCTAAATGTGCTATCATTAGCTGTCCAACTGTGAGTAGGAGCCACAGGCGGCACGTTGAAGCTCGTAAATCCATCACACTAAACGCTTTGCGGTGGATTATAAACAATCGGCCGAAACTAACCCCCCCGAGGCTGGGCAGTGGCTGTGATTTCACGGTGTGTTTTGATGGAGAAGCTTAATTAGCGTTTTTTTTTCTTTGTTATCTTAAAGCACGGTCGTTTAAAGTGATGAGGCACTATTTGTTGATGCTTATTTCGTCTGCTGGCAGCCTATCTTCGGGTCGTTACACCCAATGTTATCGGAAAAGCATTATGTTTCTTGTGATTTATGCCGAGTGGACATCCAGACTGTTGAAGGTAGGTGTTTTTGGACATCTTTGCAAGAACTTACAAGACGAGAAAGTGATCTTCGGTAGTTTTGAGAACTATTGCCAACATTATATTGATGATCTAAGGACGATTCCCTCCTAAGAATCTATTTTTGCTTCTGATAAGGTACTGATTAAGAGATCTAGTAAGCTATGGGGCGTATCAAACTTGCTTCCATCATCACGTATTGCCCATTTCCAACGTCAAATGAGCGCTAAACGAGTGTGTTCTGACTATTTTTGGCAATCATGGCGTGTGTGTGTGTGTGTGTATTGGACGACGCCCTTTTGGGAAAAAGCAAACAACGATGAAGCCATCGGATTAAAATTACCTTAGGCGGCGTGTGAGCGATAAACACATTTGGACACGGCTGCATCTGCATTTACAGATGTGAGAAAGATAATAAAAATACCAATATTTCGTCATCGAAGCAGATGTTTCATTTAGTTCCGAAATAGTCGGCTCGTGTTTCTGTAGAGTACTCTCTGACCTGGATTCCTTCCAAATCGTCCTACAGCATCGAATCAATAATGATCTAGTCGAACCACCCGAACCATGCGAATGGCAACAAATTATTCAAATCCTCCGGAAATGCATCCCCAGCGAATGCCACTCACCGGATTGCTTCCTCTGATCAATCAAGCATCCCGTCAGCCCATCAGCTACCGTTTAATCCGATCGCATCGTAATTGATTTCCCATCCATCATCTCCCATCGCCTCGTGTCGATCGCTCGATCGGAAACGCAACATGACGAACACGGCGAGAAGCCTCCTGTGCAGCCGGTGAAATATGGCCACCAACGGAACGCGCCCTAAATGTGCTATCATTAGCTGTCCAACTGTGAGTAGGAGCCACAGGCGGCACGTTGAAGCTCGTAAATCCATCACACTAAACGCTTTGCGGTGGATTATAAACAATCGGCCGAAACTAACCCCCCCGAGGCTGGGCAGTGGCTGTGATTTCACGGTGTGTTTTGATGGAGAATAAAGCTTAATTAGCGTTTTTTTTTCTATGTTATCTTAAAGCACGGTCGTTTAAAATGATGAGGCACTATTTGTTGATGATTATATCGTCTGCTGGCAGCCTATCTCCGGGTCGTTACACCCAATGCTATCGGAAAAGCATTATGTTCCTTGTGAATTATGTCGAGTGGACATCCAGACTGTTGAACGTAGGTGTTTTTGGACATCTTTGCAAGAACTTACAAGACGAGAAAGTGATCTTCGATAGTTTTGAGAACTGTTACCAACATTATATTGATGATCTAAGGACGATTCCCTCCTAAGAATCTATTATGTTTCTGATAAGGTACTGATTAAGAGATCTAGTAAGCTATGGGGCGTATCAAACTTGCTTCCATCATCACGTATTGCCCATTTCCAAATCCGTTCCGCACCACCCAGAAGTGCCCAGATCACACGCGTCGGTGGCGGCAAACTCTTCAAACCAGCAATGAAACGCCAGGAGGTCGAAGGTGGTGCGATACGTTTGCGAGATTCATCCAAACATATGTCCCAACCCAGTCCAGGAAGTCGGCGAAGCAGTCGGCGTGTTGTGAGGAGGGTCAAAATTTGCACGATCCATTAGAGATTCGGTTTTCATGGTCTGCGCCTGTTCTGCTCGAAACTCTTCCGTACCCGTGCATTGCCGTGGCTGCTGCGATCTTGTTGACTTGGGTAATTGGTGTGAGGTGTTTTGATGTTAATTTTGAATACCCTTCCAGATGAAATCATCACCGCCTTTGCGACGCTGAAGGATTACTGATTCCACTTTGGGATAGCGCATGCTCCGAATGTTGGAATCGTGAACGTCCCAAAGATAGACACTAAATTATAGGGCTGTCTTGGGTTCTTGCTCATCCATCAGGGTGTTGAGTTCCGAAAATAGCTCCTGCCTCGGTACAACCCCCCTCCCAGGTTTCAATAAAGCTCAGCGCGTCGGTTCCTCCACGACCCCATCGATCGTCTGGGTTGACCCCTTCAACTTGACCCTATTTGATTAGGACACGAGATTAGATCCGCCACAAGAATAGCACACATCCGTGATGCGGCTTTGGCCGACGTCAAAGATCAGTCGGTCGATCAATCAGCGGTGATCAGGGTCTCTTCGCTGCGTGTTCTCTGCCTCCGGCCGGTGGAGATGATCACACCGGGTCCGGTCACACGGAACTTGAGCAATTCGTGTGCGTACTCGTATGTGTGTGTGTGTGTGTAGCTGATCGCAAGAACAGGTCGGCTGCGCCTAGTGTGGTCGTCGTAAAGTTGATTAATTAAACAAATTGCATCATACGAGGCGATATTCGATACACGGTGGATGACACGAGCCCCGTCAGAAGGCGAAGCAGAAGTGGACGAACGCGCGTGCAAAGACTTCTCCGAACCATGCATGTGCGCGGGATGGTACACGATTCCGTTTGCAGGTTCATCATGGTCCGGCACGACACTTAGATCCGGTAGGAGTCTCGGTAATTCCCCGAAATCCACTTGCGCTACCCGAAATAGACTTCACGGGAAAACGGTGTGCAGTTCTTTGCAAAACCGGACCTAGTCCAATCAGGTGAGCCGTTTGTGCGAGACTTGAGAGATTTCAGCGAAGTGTGTGCCGACGCTGTCTGATGAGGTCTGATGCTGACAGGCATTATTGCGCTGGAAAAGTGGTGAAAAGGTGAAGGCTGACCAATGAACTAAGTTTGGTGGGTTGAGAAGTTGTCGAGATGTCGAGATGAGACTTGAATGATGTACGAGCAATCGCAACGTTCTTCTAGTACGCCGTGAGACTTGCACCCACTGCTTAGAGTACATGTTCAGGAAACTTATCAATCCGATCCGCACCACCCAGAAGTGTCCAGATCACACGCGTCGGTGGCGGCAAACTCTTCAAACCAGCAACGAAACGCCAGGAGGTCGAAGGTGGTGCGATACGTTTGCGAGATTCATCCAAACATATGTCCCAACCCAGTCCAGGAAGTCGGCGAAGCAGTCGGCGTGTTGTGAGGAGGGTCAAAATTTGCACGATCCATTAGAGATTCGGTTTTCATGGTCTGCGCCTGTTCTGCTCGAAACTCTTCCGTACCCGTGCATTGCCGTGGCTGCTGCGATCTTGTTGACTTGGGTCGTCGTTTTTTTTCTTCTCTATTTATCTCGCTCCTTTGCGCTGATCCGAACAGTAATCACGACCAGCATAAAATATGATCGGGTAAACTAATTCATGATCGTAACCAACGCACTTAAATTAATCAGCCATGCTTTACTAAACGATGTAAACGATGATCAAATAGTTGAACGGTTGACATGCGATGGCATACACACACAAACATAGTTTGCATAAGAAATGAGGAAGGGGTCGCGATCGGCTCAGACGCGAAAGACGGCATCAAAACAAATCACGAAAGCCGGCAAAACGACGAATGAACACGGCAGTTAAAATGAACCTTGCGCGCCGGTACGTTTGAACAGGAGAATAAGGTTTATACTGGGTTGAGGTAGGCCTCCGAGCATGAGATCATCATTCTACAAATACTGAGAAAAAAAGCCAATTGATGAACAGATTGATGAACGAAATAGAAGAAGAAATGTATAATGTTCTCATAATAGCAATTAAATAACTTACTACATCTACGCACTACGCACAAATAATACTGGCAGCAAGATGCTGGCTGCAGCAATCCCGCATGACAGTTTAGCACGCAAAACGCACATTCGAAATGATGGCTCTCATTAGACAAATGTCCCGCACGAAACCGAGGCAGACTTGATCGCGAGAATCACGAACATCGCTTGTTATTCTTGTTGACGATGTTGTGTTTTTCCGACCAATTTTCCTCCCATCGCTTAGCCGCGGAGGGTCAGAGAGCGCAGTAGACTGTGAGCATTCTGTTCTGTGAGTTAGCTGGCGTGTGTAGAGAGCAGCCGAGCGCCGGCACACTTACACGTAGTTTCTGTACTATACATGAGAGTAATCCTGAATAGTCTGCCTGTAAGCTGTTTATTGCTTGTTTTCGTAATGAAGCAGGAATAGGCTAGTATTGATTATATTTCTAATGATCTTGCTTAATACGCACGCGATGGTCGTATGCAATAATTACAATAGAAAGGTCATCAAAACGATTGTATTGTGAAACATTTTAGTTATGAGTACAGGGGTTCCAACGATTTTTTTATACATCTCCGCAATTTTTAACATCAAAACTTGTAAAATTATTATTATTATTACATTAAGAGCTGTTTGAATTATAAAATATGATCGGGTAAACTAATTCATGATCGTAACCAACGCACTTAAAATTCTCTATTTATCTCGCTCCTTTGCGCTGATCCGAACAGTAATCACGACCAGCTTTGGCTAATACGCAGCTAGCAAAAAGGCGAATTTGATTATGCAAATATCTCTGTGAGAATCGTGTGAGAATATAGAAGCCTCAAATATAGCAAAATCTAACAGTAAACTTGTTGTACGCAAGTTCTTGCAGATGGTGAAGCTGAAGACACGCGTTGAAACACACAATGGGACACGGATAGAGCTGACATTTTCACCATTTGTATTTTCTGTCATTTATCACTATTAGCCAAACAGTGTGCGGGTGAGCACCAGACATTGAAGGCTTACGTTAAATGGCGACGAACGGGTCGTTTTTCGACTGGAATCGTAGCTTTGGCACACACACGCATGCCATTCCACCGAAGAACGGTAATAGGTACGCATCGCTTTGCTTTTGGAACGGAACGAATTCTATAGTTAAGCTACAACGCGTGGGAAGAAGGTCTCATTCATCCAGAATGTCAATGATTTGTCACTAGTATCTTGCGCAAAAGCGTAACCCAGAATATGTCACCGGTC
>KZ068912.1:10444-41505 GCA_002091845.1 Anopheles cracens
CAAGTTGTGTTCACTTCACTCTACAGTCCACCGCTCTACCAACTGAGCTATCGAAGGTGATGGGAGAGGGCACGCTTATCAACATACAGGCTGTGTTTGTTGATACAGGCCTATGACTCTGTGATTTAGATTGCTTTACTTTGAGATTAAAATTCCTCGTTTATTCGGAATTCGATTTTAGTACGCTTTTCGACTGTTCACTCTATTGATGAGATTAGTTTTTTGTCGATAATAATCCAGCGAAACATTATTACCATGTTTGAACGCAAGGAAGGTGAAGAAAATAGGCATACCTTTTACGTTTCACTCTGATAAAGGTATTCTGCATCCAAGTGAAAAGATTATGCGATGGTTGACCTCTTATCAAATCAGCGCCGTCGAGCGGCTCTAAAATCTCGATTGTAGCCCCAAACCGTATCGGTGTTGTTGTCGGGCGAATGCTGAAGTGGATATTTCATAGCGGCTGTTGCGAGGGAGTTGGTTTGAAATGGCTCCTTTCTGTAGCATACACCACAATGCCACTACCATCGTACGCAATTGCCATCTGATAATGCATTCGGCTTGCAGGAAGACGTACGCCGCACTCATTGCCCACCCATTCCAATGCATTCCCGAGGAATCGCCCTTTTATCTCCTCCACACCACAGGCCTACCTGCTGCGCTGCTATCAATTTCGGTAGGCCAAATCGGCGGCCATATACAATTGAAATGAGCCCCCTTCTGCCGCGCTGCGATAACGCCTGGATCGCGCGCGTTAGTATGCGTCCCATGAGAGTCCCAAAACGCCGAAAGTTGTGATTGTTGTTGAATCTTCGATTGTGCTACATGGAATCACACTGAGACATTACGCTATTACGATCCTGCTGCTGCTGCTGGGGCATCATAGTGGTAGCAACAGAGGGTCGCAGCGCCTACTCTGTCGAACTTTTGCTTGGAGTGCGTGCAGGCAGTGGCTCACTCACAGTTTAACCTTGCACCCGAGCTGATCCCGGCGTTTTAGTTGCGCTCCGTACCTGTTAGTCTAAGTGTGCCGTGTTGCTTCTGCTGCTGTGTTGCACAGCGAGTCATTTAATGTATAAGTGCATAGGATATTAGTAAGTGATAGGCGGCAGGTGCCCCGTGCGAGTGAGGATAATCACATGGTTTCGCTTGGGTACATTCTACGCAGGGTGCAAACCGGTACGAACGCTTCAACATGGGCAAAATCGAATGGGCCCCACTGAACGTGCCCATGCGGCGACGGCTCGAGACCCTGTCCACGGCCCTGTGGATGTGGTTGATTCTCTTCGGCGAGCTGGGCATGCTGATATCCTACGTCGTGCTGCTGGTCGGTAGTATGACGGTGCCCCGTCCAAACACATTGTGTACTCCGGTTGGCTAACCTCACTCTTGCTCCTCAGATTTACGGCAATCTTTTCATCAAAACGCTCTGTGTCATCTATGGCTACTTCATCTACACCGATCGCAAAGTCACACTGAACGGCGGACGTGGACAGGGGTAAGCTGCTCACCGCCTAACCTCACCTCACCCGGCTCTAAACAGTTCTCCTCCGCAGTGTAAAATGGTGGCGAGATCTGGCAAACGAGGCGCCATACAGTACGCGTGTGAGAATCTGCAATGATGGGGCACAAAGAATGCTTATCAGTATGCAACATTCTTGTAGAAGTATCAATTATTTTCGGCTCCTCTGATTATGCCAAACTACTGGCCTCTACTGTTGCTCTTCAGCGATAGCAAAGAACCGGTAGCATTGCACAGATTAACAGCCGCAGAATGATCAAGAATGGCCGGAAAGGGAATATAACAGCCACAACAAAACGCCATACGCCCTACGCAACGTTCTGCGTAGGCTAGGAGGATTGTATCTACCGCAAACGCTACAGTATCTTATGCTGGTTCGTAGAGCTTGTAGCATAAAGGCGGACGATCTACGATAGGACGAGCCCACCACGAGGATTGAGACTGTCAACACAAAAACCAACAAACAACCAAATCACCTTCCATACCTAAGAACCGGCCATTGTTCGTGGTGATACTCTACTAGGCTCGGGAGTCTATTACTAGGCGCGCAAGCAGATAACACTAGCACTAGTTGGGTTAGCATTTAGCATGTTCGTATTACGCATAATTGTATCCGTGTTTTTTGGTGTTTTCTTTTTCCCTGTTTTGTTACAACGTTAGAGGTTTCGCTGGGTGTTTCGTAGATGTAAGGCATGGTTTTCTTTTCGATTTCTGAAGCATGATTAGCGTTAGGACAACCAGAGAGCAATTTGTAGCAGACAAAGTAACGTGACTATGCTAGAGAAACAAAACGGTAACACAATAAACGATTCATTTGTGAAGAAAAACCGACTTTCATTGACTGTATGGTTACGGGATACGGTATGCGCGTGTTTATTTAGGTGCTTGTGCTCGGTTTGAGCAGCTGGAATGCGGATAAGATTGCCGTCGACAGTCGGTCGAGATGACCCACGGTCACGTGCCGGTAGCAGAGACCTCCGATGGTAGCAATCGAAGCAAACGAGGCGCCATACAGTACGCGTGTGAGAATCTGCAATGATGGGGCACAAAGAATGCTTATCAGTATGCAACATTCTTGTAGAAGTATCAATTATTTTCGGCTCCTCTGATTATGCCAAACTACTGGCCTCTACTGTTGCTCTTCAGCGATAGCAAAGAACCGGTAGCATTGCACAGATTAACAGCCGCAGAATGATCAAGAATGGCCGGAAAGGGAATATAACAGCCACAACAAAACGCCACCTACCTTATCCTGCCAGGCACGGTTGGCGATGCACTTGCTGTAGCGCATGTGCGAGAACGAGACGGAATTGTACAGCGGTACCCACGTGTTCGGCATCAGCCAGAACAACAACTCGTCCAGCTTCTTGCGGAAGAGATACGAACGTTTCGTAACCAAATCACGCATCTGAAACGATTGCAACAGGTTACTAACCATCCATTTCACACACTCCCAACTGCCCACAACTCACCTCGACGTAGTTGTACATCGCCAGATCGCAAATCGCGTGCGCATCTTCCCAACGCTTCTCGCTGAACTCCTGCAGGATGCGGTCCAGGTCCGTACCGTGCTTATTGAACAGCTCCGTCAGCACGCTGCAATCCTCGAAGCCCGCGTTCATGCCCTGCCCATAGAACGGTACCATCGCGTGGGCCGCATCGCCCACGATCAGGGCCTTCGAGCCGACGTGGTACGGCCGGCACTTGATCATCACCAGCGACTGCGGTTTCGTCTTGAAGAAATCCTTCACCAGCCGCTCGCGCCCAATCAGCTCGATCGCGTCCGGGAAGTACTGGCCGAAGAACGCCAGCAGCTGCGCCTGGTCGGTAATACTGTGGAACTGGGTGAACGGCATGAACAGCGTCACCGTCCAGGTGCGGTCCTGATTCGGCAGGGCAATCATCATAAACTGACCGCGCGGCCAGATGTGCAGATAGTTGTGGGGCATCGCGAACTCCCCGTTGGCCGCGGGCGGTATGCACAGCTCCAGGTAGCCGTGCTCGATGTACGTCTGGCTGAGCCGCCGAACCCGCCCGGTTCGAAGTTGCGCCGGTTCCAGGAGTTCGTCAAGAGTACGACCGGCATTGCGCCGGCCGCGTTCGTCGGCCGTGGGTTCTTCCAGTACAGCTACGGGCTGATTCCGCGACGGAAGCCCCTCAACACAGTCGGTAAGTAGCTGCACGGTCGCTGAAGGGAAGGACTGCTTACGACTGACATTCTCTTGCTTTCTCCGCTCTAGTCGGTGCACCGATGGAAGTGCCCCAGATAGACGAACCGACCAACGAGCAGGTCGAGGAAGTGCATGAACGATTAGAGTAGATAAGGCGCGCGCACGGGACATGCACGCACGGTCCCGTGTCCCAAAATAAAACGTTCTGGCAAACCGCGCATGCAACAACACGAGCCGCGTATATTGCGCCGTGGAAATAATTACCGAAATTCTTGCTGCGCGCCTACGAGCACCGAGCGGGGCCAATCGCCAATCGAAGAGGCTGATAAGATACGACGGCTCGGGCCCCGCGTGGAAACGGCTTAAAGAACCCAGCCTGCTTTGCGCTGCTCTGCCGGGTCCAAAGTGTCAAACCTGCCCACTTTGTTTACAACCCACGAACATGGTCACTTTTTGGAAGATTTAATTGTAAGATAGCGCCCGGTCGCCTAGTATTGCGTGCGCGTTATTGGCCACAAATCGTATCAGTTGTTGCGACCGTTTGGGGATAAGAGATTTTATCGATTGACTTGTTTGCAGCGGGTGGTAATCCCGGTAATGACGGGCGAGATCTCGAAATCCACGTTGATTTTGAGATAGATTTAAGATTTTTCATGGGGGCTTTGCTAATCTGTGTGATTTCCCGCAGGATTGGTTTGAACTTATTTTTACATTGCTTACAAACCTCCTGCAGGAGAACCTTGTTGATAATACATCTCTTTTTCTGATGATGTGAAGCGGATTCCTATTTGCATCTCTTTGGTTGGCCTCTCGATCGCCCAGCATGTCCATCTATTCACTTCTTTCATATTCTTCCCCCCTCCAGACTGGGAGCGTTCATCAACTTCGCGACCAACGCAACCGGCTTCCACGACAAGTTTCCCAAAATCCGTTCGCGACCGGTAACACTGAACTTCCACTTCGTCATCCCGTTCTTCCGGGAGATCCTGCTGAGCTGGGGACTCGTCTCCGCCAACCCGAACAGCATCCTGAGCCTGCTGAAGGCGTCGAACAAACCGGACAACCCGCTGAACGACGACGGCTACACCTCGAACGCGGTCGTGATCGTCGTCGGTGGTGCGGCTGAATCGCTCCACTGCCGGCCGAACAACTACACGCTGGTGCTGCGCAAGCGGAAGGGCTTCTGCAAGCTGGCGATCAAGGCCGGCACACCGATCGTGCCGGTGATGACGTTCGGCGAGGTCGATCTGTTCGATCAGCCGCCGAACCCGCCCGGTTCGAAGTTGCGCCGGTTCCAGGAGTTCGTCAAGAGTACGACCGGCATTGCGCCGGCCGCGTTCGTCGGCCGTGGGTTCTTCCAGTACAGCTACGGGCTGATTCCGCGACGGAAGCCCCTCAACACAGTCGGTAAGTAGCTGCACGATCGTTGGAGGGAAGGACTGCTTACAACTGACGACATTCTCTTGCTTTCTTCGCTCTAGTCGGTGCACCGATGGAAGTGCCCCAGATAGACGAACCGACCAACGAGCAGGTCGAGGAAGTGCATGAACGATTCTGCCGGGAGCTGGAGAACCTGTTCGAAACGAACAAACCGCGCTTCATTGCTGACCACAAGAACGTGAAGCTTGTGCTGGAGTAAAGCCGAGTTAGGTGCTCCTACGCCCTACGCAACGTTCTGCGTAGGCTAGGAGGATTGTATCTACCGCAAACGCTACAGTATCTTATGCTGGTTCGTAGAGCTTGTAGCATAAAGGCGGACGATCTACGATAGGACGAGCCCACCACGAGGATTGAGACTGTCAACACAAAAACCAACAAACAACCAAATCACCTTCCATACCTAAGAACCGGCCATTGTTCGTGGTGATACTCTACTAGGCTCGGGAGTCTATTACTAGGCGCGCAAGCAGATAACACTAGCACTAGTTGGGTTAGCATTTAGCATGTTCGTATTACGCATAATTGTATCCGTGTTTTTTGGTGTTTTCTTTTTCCCTGTTTTGTTACAACGTTAGAGGTTTCGCTGGGTGTTTCGTAGATGTAAGGCATGGTTTTCTTTTCGATTTCTGAAGCATGATTAGCGTTAGGACAACCAGAGAGCAATTTGTAGCAGACAAAGTAACGTGACTATGCTAGAGAAACAAAACGGTAACACAATAAACGATTCATTTGTGAAGAAAAACCGACTTTCATTGACTGTATGGTTACGGGATACGGTATGCGCGTGTTTATTTAGGTGCTTGTGCTCGGTTTGAGCAGCTGGAATGCGGATAAGATTGCCGTCGACAGTCGGTCGAGATGACCCACGGTCACGTGCCGGTAGCAGAGACCTCCGATGGTAGCAATCGAAGCAAACGAGGCGCCATACAGTACGCGTGTGAGAATCTGCAATGATGGGGCACAAAGAATGCTTATCAGTATGCAACATTCTAGTAGAAGTATCAATTATTTTCGGCTCCTCTGATTATGCCAAACTACTGGCCTCTACTGTTGCTCTTCAGCGATAGCAAAGACCCGGTAGCATTGCACAGATTAACAGCCGCAGAATGATCAAGAATGGCCGGAAAGGGAATATAACAGCCACAACAAAACGCCACCTACCTTATCCTGCCAGGCACGGTTGGCGATGCACTTGCTGTAGCGCATGTGCGAGAACGAGACGGAATTGTACAGCGGTACCCACGTGTTCGGCATCAGCCAGAACAACAACTCGTCCAGCTTCTTGCGGAAGAGATACGAACGTTTCGTAACCAAATCACGCATCTGAAACGATTGCAACAGGTTACTAACCATCCATTTCACACACTCCCAACTGCCCACAACTCACCTCGACGTAGTTGTACATCGCCAGATCGCAAATCGCGTGCGCATCTTCCCACCGCTTCTCGCTGAACTCCTGCAGGATGCGGTCCAGGTCCGTACCGTGCTTATTGAACAGCTCCGTCAGCACGCTGCAATCCTCGAAGCCCGCGTTCATGCCCTGCCCATAGAACGGTACCATCGCGTGGGCCGCATCGCCCACGATCAGGGCCTTCGAGCCGACGTGGTACGGCCGGCACTTGATCATCACCAGCGACTGCGGTTTCGTCTTGAAGAAATCCTTCACCAGCCGCTCGCGCCCAATCAGCTCGATCGCGTCCGGGAAGTACTGGCCGAAGAACGCCAGCAGCTGCGCCTGGTCGGTAATACTGTGGAACTGGGTGAACGGCATGAACAGCGTCACCGTCCAGGTGCGGTCCTGATTCGGCAGGGCAATCATCATAAACTGACCGCGCGGCCAGATGTGCAGATAGTTGTGGGGCATCGCGAACTCCCCGTTGGCCGCGGGCGGTATGCACAGCTCCAGGTAGCCGTGCTCGATGTACGTCTGGCTGAAGTCATAGCGCGGTCGCTTCACGATCTCCTTCCGGACGGCGCTGTACGCACCGTCGCAACCGACGATCAGATCCGCCTTTGCGCTCTTGACCTCCTTCGTCAGTGGACTGCGAAGTAAGGCAAAAATAGAATCAAATAGTATAGATCCACGTGCAAGACTCGGGGAGGTGCTCCGTTGTAGGAGAGGTTCAAGTGCAAGGAATAGCTTGGCGAAGCCCACTTTTCATAATCCACACTTGAAGTATTTCGAACTACTTGAGCCTTCCGGAATCTACTACATCCTGCACTATGATGACTCAGAAGAAACTCAGCGAGTGAAGCTGTACTTCTCTCCAAACAAATTCAAAACTTTTTGTAACATACAATCAAACCTCCTTAGGACCTGAGTTGGAAGCGGATATTGAAAACTAGTCATATACAAATAATCAAAAACTTGCTATATTACTTCTAAAAAAAATAAATCATCCTTCACTAACAGATATAGATTCAAAATATTGTAAGGGCTTAGGTCCCAGTTGGAAAATCGTCAATCGAACTTCATTTGTATTCCTCTCTAAACACGCGTTGCCAACCCCTGGTCTGACGTTGCCCGTCCATTCATGCTCAACTCGCGATAAGCACCCGTCAGTGGAACTGGATTGTTTCCACAAAAACTCATAGCTATCGGGAAATCTCTGCACACGCACTTCAAGATACGTTTGCGAGAAAGATCCGTCTGGACAGGGATCTGTCTGGAAGTTATCTCTCGCTGCGAATACCTCCCGCAGAGAGCACGGCGAAAATTGTGCGCAAAAACGAGATTCATTATCTCTGCTCTTCCTGCTGTTAACATTCGATATTGCATACTTACTCAACCATCGAGAAATTGCCCTCCTCCAGATCGGCGCCGACCAGCTTGTGGTTGAAGTGCAGGTGAATGTTCGGGTATTTCTCAGCCGCTGTAGCGCAAAATTAGACACGAAAAGAAGCCTTATAAGTGGCTGGGAAACCGGTACAATTCCACGCCCGGTAATACTACACCGGTGACACGCACTACCACCCCCCTTTTTCCCGTCACGGAGTTTCCCCCGCGAGGGCGTAGCATCCGGCCCGACATCGGGATACCGTGCCCGAGCAGGGCTTCCTCCAGGCCGACCTCGGCCAGCGCCCGGCGGCCACGTGCCGAGAGGGCCAGGTTGATACTGCGCCCTACGACCAGCTCAGCCGTTCGAATATCTGGCGGTGGTAGGGGAAGAAGGTGTCGGCACATGTAGAACGAGAGTTTTACGTTACAAATTACGACATCCAACCGCGGAGACCTACCTTCACGGTACTCGTACAGATTCACTTCATGGCCTTTTTTGCCCAAGTGTAGCGCGAGCAGCGAGCCAACCTGAAAATGAGATTAACAGGGAGATGAATTACGATGGACGAAAGTATTGCTAGTACTGTCGACTACATCACGCCCAAAAAACAGCGAGCTTTGGTATAACGCGAATCATTATTAACCCCGGTCAGTGTAGAGGCAATTGAAATCACATCCTCGTTGCGGAGGAGATTAAATTGCTTCCCTGTAAAGAAGAAGCCACTGCCGAAATTAAACGACCACGATGATAAGCCACATACTCTGACGGAAGAAGACACAGAAAGGCCGGAGCATTTATGTTGCCGATGAGTGTCTGCTACCAATAGTATGATTTGCTTCGTAGACTGTTCTTCGTACAACACTTCACTTCGCAATACACACCGTTCAGAAGGTTCACGCATCCTCATCTTCTCACAACACGTAGCAGTAGCACACTTTTCTTTGTTGCTGGGCGCATAATCCAAATAAAAACATGTTTTTCTTCTATTTCTAAACATCCAAGCAAGCACAGGTCTGCAAGTGTCGTTCGGAGGTGCAACAGTTCTAACCAGCCTGTGCAAACATTTGCTGTTTGCATTTCCCTGTGTATCAGGGTTGTACTACCACTCGTGCCAAAATTTATATGGTTGTAATGGTTAATGGAAGAGTTTGAAAGGAAAACTACGCGGATAATATTTACTGTACCGCAATAGAGCCAAAAACTATACTAACTTCAAAGGAGCTTCTAAGCGCTGAACACTTACCAGCCCACCTCCAACGATGGCCACATCCAGTGGCTGATGCTGCGTGCCGTTGGTGTTCGTTCGCTTGTATTTGTCACTGCTGGTTGCCATTTTTGTGGAACTTTTACAGCACTGGTTCGCGATCCTCCTCAGCACGCAGCGGCTAGTGACGCAAATAGTATATCACCCAGGGGCTACTACACCTGCAGCACTATAGGCACCACCGATCCCGACGTCCAACAGGAGAACTGGCACGGCCAACCGTCCGACTGGTATTGAGCTCCGCTGCCGAACATGCTGGACAGAAAAAGCTTCCACGGTGCCCGTCTCCCACTTCGTGCCTCGTCTCATCCTATCTCTTCACACACCGGCGCGGTGCACGCCTCACTGACGCTTCGGGCTTCCTGCGGTAAAGCTTAGTGCACAAGACGTTATCACATTTCCAATAGTTTTTTTGTTGTTGCTGGCGCTGCTGTTGCTCTCTCTCTCTCCGTCTCTATCCATTATTGGTGCTGGACGACATACGACACCACGGTTGCTAATCCTTCAAAACGGAGTTTGATGAGTGTGACAGAGGCGAAGAATCCCTTCGCCCTATTTCAAATCTAAAGATCGCTTTTTGTACTTCTTTCCTTTGCGCGCGACGCGCAGGATCTTTTTTGTGTGTGTCGGTAATGAGCATTGAACAGGAATGGATCAGTACGGAACAAAAACGGTTTGCAATCACCAAAAAAACAAAACACACACGCAATCGCCCTATCAACATCGTTCGGCGGTCGATTTTTGGGACGCTGGAAGATTCTAGTTAATATGAGTCCGTCAGATTAGAGTCGATCTATATACGTATTACATAGTTTTTGCTCTTGCTGTAACATTATACACATTGCGTCCAACAAAAAAGACAAAAATTCAAATACTACGACGGTTTATTAAGCTGAAACTCGTGATAAGGTATTACAAAAACAAAAAAAAACAGTGACCACTTATGGAAGACAAAAAAGGGTCAGAAATTTCCACCGCACTTGAGGAGCTCGTGAGACGCACACACCGTCGTAAATATAAGACTTAAGAGCAGCTAAGTGCAGGATTAGGATGAAGACATGTGGAATAATAGCAACGCTAATAATTAGCAAACAGCTTGCAAAGCCACAACACGGTCACAAGCACAATGTGCCACTGTGTTTGCTGCGATTCGGTGAGAGTGATACGCTTCCAGGAATGAGGAGCGATATCAGCTCCGGATACCTGGAGATATGCACATGAGCGCGTTCGTCCGCAGACGGGAACTATCTCCGGGAACATGCCGCTTATCACCCTGCCCGCGTACGACCGTCGTCAACTTAGTCATACGCATGCGAACATTTTTGGACCGATGCCGGCTGAGAGTTAATGTTGTTATCAGCGGCATGCTGTGCTAGGGAGGGAATAGATTAACGACGGGTTCGCTGGTCCGTGCCGTCTCGAGATCGTGATCAGCACCGAAGCGACGTGCCGTGACTGATCCACCAAGATTGGACGGCGTGTGACACCAGTCAGGTTCGTTCATTCTGGACGGTTGGAAATAGAGAAACGGAGGCAGGAGCGTTATAAAAATTGAAACTTAAACAGGGTTCTCCCCCACAAGTTGCCTAGCATTCGCCTGAATGTGAAAACGGAGGCAGGAGCGTTATAAAAATTGAAACTTAAACAGGGTTCTCCCCCACAAGTTGCCTAGCATTCGCCTGAATGTGCTGCGTCCTATGGCTTCTATTTTCTATAAATGTGTTTTTTTTTGACAATCTATCATGTTGTCTATTCTTTCGGAACAAGAAAGTATTAGCAACACATATTCGCTTAGTTTGGAAAAACCAAAAGCTCACGTAAATTAATTCAACAGTTTGAAAAAAAACTGTTGTACTAAAACTTGTACTAAAAACGTGCTCGGGTGTAAACTGAACGATGAAACTGAAAACTAAATATTAAAATAATTAGGTTCGTTAGAACTAACTACACGATTCACCTTCACCTCTGACTGCAGTCCTACATCCACGGTTGTAGTGTGATCGCAGAGATCGAACCTGCTAAACTAGTGCCTCAAATATCAAACAGAGGTTTACTTCTTGTGAGCAAGTTTGAAGTGTACACAACACAGCTTCTTGCTGGACAACGACTTAAGCAGCTGACCGTTCGCTCGGAAGGATGTTACTCTATATTATTATCATGCCCAACCCAACCTGTCGTCTCGATATGCTATGCAGCATTAATGATCCATAGTTTCACATCTCTCCAAGGATAATGGTAAGAACATGTTTTTTTTTTCGGAAAATAGATTGTGATCATGAAAACTCAGAGAAGTATCTGGCATCTTCATGAGAAAGAGAAAGGATATGCAGTTTAAATGAAACAATGATCAAATTAAGAGTATCAAAAGAGTTTGTCAATGTAATGCCAAAATCAAGAATACCTAAAGAAGGACTACATATATGAATTATAAGACAAGTCTGTATAACAAAAGTCAGCAGCTATTAAAGGATACGAGCCATTCGAAACTGCATGAAAAATGCGTAAAGATAGCAAAAATTTTCTGTTATGAGAGTTGAAGGATGAATGAAAACAAATTGAATCCTAGGCGCCTTTAGCCTGTTTACAAAGGATCCTGTTGCACCCATTTTCAGTAGAAGTTTGTTTGATGTGAACTTATCCGAACGTAACAGGATCTCCACTGTACTAATCACAGTCTTCAGATGCAAATACACAACGAAATCAACATTGATCACACTTACGACCGAAAGGACAATCAACACTTGTTCCACCGCATAACCGGCTTCTCCACGTTGATCCCACCGGCGACCATGCATTTTCTCGGGGTGCAAGAACAATCAACACTTCGTTTGTAGAGTAACTGACTCCGGCCAGATGCCAGCTGCTGTGTATTATTCCATTTTCAACATTCCACACTCGAAGCGGAACATTCCTACACCATCAGCGTCAATCAGTTTCCTTCCATTGTATCACTCTCTCTCTCCCTCTCTCACACTCCCAGCTTAGGCAACCAGGGCGGAAGCGGTGCTGGACTCGTACTTCCAGTTGGGCGGCAGGACTGCCTTGATCTTGTAGTACCGGGCCAGGCGGTGGATGCGGGACTCGATCAGAATGAGGCGGAACTTGCTGTCAATGTCCTTGCGGTTGCGCTCCAAGTGCTTGCGGATCGACACGGCCTTCTTGATCAGGAAGTACAGATCCTCCGGAATGTCGGGCTTCAGGCCGACGGCTTTCATGATGCGGAGCACCTGGAAGGAAAACATGATGGAGGGAATCGTCAGTGCACATCCTTTTCGGGCACACCGGCCACATTCACACACACGCACGCACGCACGCACACACAACTAACCTTGTTGCCATTGACGAAGCGGACCTGGGCGACACCGTGCGAGTCACGCAGGATGATGCCGATCTGCGACGGAGTCATGCCCTTCTTTCCGAGCTTCTTGATCTGCTCCTTCACATCGTCGGCGTTCAGCTTCAACCACGACGGCACGGAACGACGGTACGGCAGCGCGGATTGGGAAATACCCTTACCAGGAGCGTGCATACGACCCATTTTTCGATATTTTTATTCGTGCTTTTACGCACCGCGTGTTTAGTTCACCGAGAGTTGCAAAAAAAGGAAGATGGAGGAAGTCGTGTCAAACGGTGACAGCGCGGCATCGAACCGGCGGCCATGCGCGATGACAGTCGGGTTGACAGCTGTCGCAGTGGGGAACCAGATGGGACAGCTGCCAAAGTTCTCACTTGGCCGTTCTCGCTTCGATCGTGCATTGCAGGAAACCGGCCTCCTTTACATCGCCTTGTGTTTCAAATAGGGCAACTCAATTGGGGGAGCGAGATGCAAAAAGAGAACGGGAGAGCCAGAACCTTGAGCACACCATACCCATCGCCAAAAAATGGTCAAATTTTAAAACAATTTAACTGAATTCTGCTTTATATGGCTTTTTAAAGCATAAATAAATACTGAAAATACATTTCAGTTATCTCATATGCTTTAAAATGCAAGCAATACCCAGAAAAGTGGAACAAGACGATTTTTTGCTTTTGGTAAGAAGAGCCCAATTTTGTCCGATTTCGATTCTCATTTCCCACAGCACACCGGCCTCAGATGATTTTTTTTTTTGAAAAGAGCATTGTGTAATCTGCGCAGTGCGAAATGACCGTTTTTGTGTTTTGTTTATTTCATGAAACCTGTTCTCGCTCGGTAGCGAGAAACGCGTTTCCATGTACATACTTAGTGCGAAGCAGGCGAGAAACCCCGTCTCGAAAGGTCTTCTCGCATCGTTCTCAGGTCGTTATACGGACATGTAAAGCCCGCTTCACGGATGGCCTTTTAATTTTATGTGGTGGTGGGCATCGGGACTTCAATTTAAAGTTTCGTGAACTTTACACAAATTTGTTGTTGCTTCAATTAACTTAAATCCTTTCTTTAAAACCGAAAACACAACACACTCCAGAATGTGCATACAAAAACCAAATTTGCATACAGTCTGTTCCCGAAATACGCTTTCGTGAAGTCGCAGCAAGGCGTAAACAAATAAACAACAAAATACAACATTGATCAGAATTGTAATTGCATTGTCGTTTCTTATGACGAATCTAAACCCCTGAACATTATATAAGGTGTTCTAAAGCAATAATGTTCAAATTACATACTAACGCTTCGATATTTTAAAACACTTCACAATTTTCAAGCGTTTCAAATGCTTTATTTATTAACTTCTTAACTTGACCACCAGAGGCCGCACCAATATGCCAATTCGAGCAGTTTTAACTAGACGAAAAAGCAAGATACATTCTATTTTATCACACGTGGAATGCGTAAAATTCAATCATTTTTCACGATGTTTACTCGTAGTACTTGCTTACACTTTCATGTAATGTTTTACTAGAGTTTGATGCGATTTTTGAACAAATTGAGCTGGGCTTTGACAGTTCACCTGCAGAACAGCTCGATAAATTGCGTTTATAAGTGAGGTGTGTAATACTTCTGGCCACCGCATGGAGTGCACAGTGTGCTTCGTGATTTGAAGTAGCAGTTATTCGAGCAGAACAAACTATTTCGACTCGTATTTTCCATAAATCATTTTTATTTTATCCCGTTTAAGTGCCGTTGAGCCTTCCTTCGACATTCTTCGAAATTGCCATGCTCACAAAGCACGGATTCATAAGGACAATCTTTCTGTCGAACATGCTTCAAAATTTGAATTTCATGTCCCCGCTCTGCCGCGCATGCGCTCGCAAAATCCATCTTCTGAACAATGATGAAAAAATAGCAAAACAACTTCCCAATCGCTCCACTCGCACGTCGGTCCGCGATGCGTTGAATAATAAACAAGTTCATTTGCGGAAAAGCTTAAATTGGATTAGATTCGATCGGGGTAAAGGATGGTGCGGGTGCCGGCGGTGTCGGTCGGCTGGCGGGTGGTCACCAAGAAGGCATAAGTTGCCCAGCCACCGCTAACGTCCGTGTGGAGCTCACGATTTCGCGAAGCGCAACCCCTCACACGTCCCCAACGCGGTAATGATTGGTGTATTTACGTTGCCTTTGGCACCAAGTTTCCTAATTAATTTCCTTTCTTATTCGATTCGTACCCGCACACACACACACACGCAACCCCACACAGTGCCACTCTATAGCATGCCCAATAGTGATTCGTCCGGTGGTATATACTCCCCTCTTCCACAGACGACACTGACCGATTCCGAGAGTGAGGAGGAACTGCTACGGCGCACCATCACCGTCCGCCGAATATCGGAGCGTACGAGCGGCGGTGGCGTCGCGACGGCGATCAGGATGAACGGCATGAAGGGACGCCCGGTGGCGGAGCTGCGCTCTGCGCCCGGCACGGAGAACGGTGGAGCCGCCATGTACAACGGTGGCTACCCACCGAGTCCGAGCGATGTGGAGGATGCGAGCGGGGTGTTTCACGCGGACAACGTGGCCATTTTGCACGAGGCCGGCTCCATACCGGACCACAAGATGTCGCTGCCGAGGAAGTGTTGCTTCGTGGCATCGCTGGTCGTGTGCTTTCTGGCGCTGGTGATCTTCCTGTGGGTCATTCCCTGCTCCGACGAGCTGTCCTGCCCGGCACGGTACGTTGCCTGGTGACTGCAGCGCTTTGGAGCGATAACGCTAACATCTCCCACTGTCTTCTGCAGGGCGGAACGTGTGAAGACGCAGAACTGGATACGGAACTACGAGAAGATCGAGCTGAAGGGCGTGATAAACGTGGTCGAGGGTGTGCACGGCAAGAGCAAGAACCTCGTCTTCATGTACCGGGGCGACAAGCTGTTCCCGGAGTTCGACGAGTCGTACCGGCGCCGGAACGGCATCATCTCGCTGGTGGGCAGCTCCGGCAAGGTGGCCTGGTACGATCAGATGATCAACGAGCCGAAGAGCATCGACTGCACGCTGCTCGACGCGGATCGGAGCGGTGCGCCGGACTGTCTGGTGCTGGACGAGTACGGCCAGCTCGAGTGCATCGATCCGCTGTCCGGGGAGTGGCTGTGGCACGCGGAGGGATACAACAAGCGGTCGAGCGGCGGCCGCCAGAACGATATGCTCGACTTCCCGCTGCTGATCCCGGACGTCGATGGGGACGGTGTGCACGATCTGCTGTTCGTGACCAGCTCCAGCGAGACGAAGCACAACCGGCTGGTGCTGATATCCGGCAGGAAGGGCGTCACCGTCGGTGACTCGTACGCCGTCAAGGAGTGTCTGTACGTGCACAAGCTAACGCTGGACGTGGAGCTGAACGTGAAGTTCAACTGCGTGAAGGAGAAGTCCGAGCAGCAGAAGGCGAAATCGCTGCCGGACCTGTACAAGCTCATCCACCGGAAGGCGCTGGACATGCGCGCGGTACGCCGGATGCCCACCGATCTGCCGCAGCACAAGTTCTTCGGGCAGCGGCGCAACACCGAGAAGCAGCGCACGATCACGAACGTCGGCGGCAAGCAGCTGGTCGTGGAGAACCGGGGCCGCTGTCCGGAGAACTGCTCCACCTCGGTGCTGCTGACGGAGGAGGCCACCGGCGAGCTGCTGTGGAACGTGTCCGGGCGCCAGCTGTACGGCATGCAGCCGGTCCGTTTGAGCTTCTCCAGCTTCGGTGCAGACAACCGGTCCACGATGTACGGCTTCGTGATCAAGTTCTGGGAGTGGAGCCAGCGCGATCCGGACAACCGGAGCACGCGCTTCAAGCGCACGCTCGGGCTCGGTGTCGGCGGCCGCGGCGATCGCGACCGGCAGCGGTTCGTCCACCAGCAGCCCTGGATCGGACCGCCCGGGCTGGACGCCATCTCGAAGACTTCGTCGTCCGCGCGCGGCCAAAACCAGTCGTCGCCGTCCTCGACGCGACCGGTCGGCGTGTTCCGGACGCGCATGCGCTTCCTGAAGGAAACGATCAAGCTGATCGTGTTCAACTCCACCTACATCAAGATCGAGAACACGAGCCAAAGCAACGTGATCCAGTTCTGCCGCGAGACGGTCAACGGCGACCCGGCGGACGTGCTGTGCCAGCCGGACCTCAACTACCAGGAAAACTCGCTGCTCATCGCCGACCTGGACGACGACGGTTCGCAGGAGCTGGTGTCGTACTACTCCACCTTCGTCAAGACGGCCACGGGCGATGCGGACGGCATGGGTGCCGGGGTCGGCGTTGGGCCGGGCGCCACGATGAAGCTGAAAACGTACGTCCAGCTGCTGCGCCTGGAGTCGGAACTTCCGAAGCTCTACACGGCGCCCGCCGGACAGGAGCCGGCGGTCGCTGCTGACGGTGCGAAGCAGCTTTAAAGCGGACAGCGACCCGCTCTCCAAAAGCATTCCAAACTGCGGATTAACAAAACGAGTGTGATTGTGTGATCTCATACCAACCGTTCCAATGTGTATTCGTTTCGTTTTTTTTGTGTTGTATCTGTACTCCTTGCATCGATGTTACGCCGTAGAATGTCACTGTCACTATTGTAGGCTAGCAAAACAAACACCGACCCGCAGTTCACTCACACTTTGCCGGTAGTAATGACAGTGTAAGCGAACGATAATGATAGTAGTGCACGTTCGGGGACGCGCACTCTAAGCGCTGTGAGACCAACGAAGGATGAATGTATCTAGGACTGGAAAGAAAGACAGCAACCCCCAGCCCGTGTACGATAAGTAGTGATTGCTCCTCTTCACCGTTCACTGCACCGAGATTCGCGGGGATGTCCCTGTAGACATACGCACGCTTCTATTTTCGACACAAACCGCAATCAAAAGACATGATAAAATACTTAGTTCCAGTAGCGACACGGGGAAGTGAAGTGAAATAAAAATCCATATGGACCTAATGTTGAACGACAGTGTGAATGTTTAGTACTGCTTGGAAGAAAGAAGCCCTATTGTAGTTGTTGACATTATATTTTGACATTTCCGCACGCTGTGTACACTACGCCAGGCTACTAGATTGCCTGTCGTTCATGAATATTTCAAGAAAATACACTGAATTAGACATTAAGTATGCTTGGTTTTAAATCCTTTTCCAGATCGTTTACCGGCATCTGGGTGTGCTCAAATTAGAGTGATGAAAGCGATTAAAAACTTCGAGTTTCGTCGCGTGTCTATCTGGGCCTATTTCAAGGTTAGATCACTCATTCAGTAATCACACGTGATACTCAGTACATAGACTTTAACCGAAAGATATTCTCTGAATGCAGTTCTGAATCCCATAAAAAATACAGACGTAACAAATGAAGTAATGTACAAAACCGCTGGTCAGATGCGTTCAACAATCATGGTTCTACATACAAAGATTTATCAACGGCATGTTTTACCATGACTGCTAACGTCCAGGTGTGTCAGGGACAAAAGAAAAACAACCCGATTTGTATGAAAACATATGTCAACGACGGCAATGTCTGAGCCGGCATTGCAAGAGCAAATCCATACCACCTCATATGTTTGTCCTTGTCGTTTACTAGAGCATGCCTTAAACGGACTACGACTACCCTGCGCTTCATGCAATGCACTGCTTAAGACCCGATCTCAAGAGCATTCACTCGTGCTGCTTCAATTCTCGGGACAAACTCTCAAACACCAATCGGTGGCTCCATCAATCGCAGCCCTAATCGTTCTCGCAACTATACTGCGTGCTGCCCCATTTGCCGCGTGCGGAGTATGAACCTACTTCTTTCCATCGACGTCACACATCGATGTGCGAAATGTGCGGAGTCGATGTTGTTTACAACAAAATATATGTTCGTCATGGCCACCGTCAACAACAGCGTCCCGCGTGTCTGTTTGGCTTGGGAGGAGGCGATAGTCCTTTTAATGTGTACTGCCGGGTCCGGTTGTTTACTACTGAGGTCCGCGCACTGGTGGAGGACGATTTCCAATGGCTACGGTTTAAATCGTTCCCAAGTCAACGATCTGATGTTGGGGGAAAACCCTCCCCCCACAAGCTAGGTAGATGATTCAGAGTAGTGTCAATGTGCGATAGTTGTGCGTACAAACCAACGTTTGACAACGATGGAGCCACTGAATCTAAATCCTATCGCAAACTCGTGATCAGCGCGTGATGCACAATTTCCGGTGTTGCTGCGAAAGTCAGCCAATATTTACCACATTTCTCTCGCGGGGTTCGTACGATCGTTTTTCGGCGTACATTTTGATAAGCAAACACGGCGGAAATGCGATGCTGTTTCTAGCTCACTCCCCACTCCCTGAAGCAGCGCCTGAACTCCAGCGTCCCCGAGGTTGAGGCCGCTGATCCTGCTGATGCACCCTCTGCTCGTGCTTAATGAGCCGTGCAGAGAACATCTGCAATCAGCGGTGGAGTTGTTAAACGGGGAAATTATTTCCTTTGAAGAAGTTTCGATCATCCCTCACGACCGTCTCGGGTGATAAACGCATGGGCTCTTACTTCCCAGCACAACGTGCGCGAGCGCGCGCGCGCCCGCATCAGCGCATCAGTGTTGTCAGGGAAGAAGAAGAGAACAACTTCGCTCGGTATCAACAAAAGTCGCGAGACTTGTAACGTGTCCTAGCTGCCTGCCTGCCGTCGCGTCCCTGCTCATCCCATCTCGCAACGATCACACAAACACTCACCTACATCGGGTCCCGCCTATGTCTGGTGGAGCTGGGGCTTATCAGCTACCGCGGTGGGCAACATCGCGTCCGCTGACGTAGGTTACAGCGGATCAACGCGTCGTCGTACGATCGGCGATGGCAACCATGGCCAGCAACAGAACGCTTAGACCTTACGGTTCTCTGGGGGGGCATCGGGCTTTGCTATAGAGATTTTGACGAGAACTCGCTCCGATTCCCGATCGATCGATCGATCGGGCACCGATTGCTACGGGCGTGAAGTAAAACAAATACCCGAGTTTTATAAACTTGATCAGGATACCGATTCACCAGTACCGTCTTCTTATAAATACAAGATCGTGCGAGTGAGTGGCTCCATTGAGCTAAAGATAATCTAACAGATCGCAACAGAAACGCGTTGGTGCAAAAGTGATAAACCGGCATCGAATCGATTTGATAACATTCGAACTGAGCGGAAGTGTTGTAGTGTTTCGCAATGGCCGCCTTCAACGACAGCAAACATGGCGTTAGCAGAATGTAAGTAGCAGCGGGAGTGGAAGTGTTTGGAACAGGTTCCGCAGTGTGTCCGATCAGTACTGATTATGTGCAGAAATGACTCTACACAAGTGCTGAGAGTACAGCAAATGGGGCCAAGAGTGGAGCAAATCAATTGTCGCCCTGTCGCCGGACACTTTTGCGCCGTCTCGGCTCATCTCGGCCGCCACCGGTACCATCAGAAAGTCATTAAGGCGGCTTCGGGTTGCAGTACGGCCCGCTGTCCCGCTTTGGAATCGCATGCCGGCCCGTGATCGCGCCAGCAGCAATCATCATCATCATCGCGCTCGTTCGAACACATAAACAAGCCCAATCATGGCCATTCGCCTGGTGGTGGTGTCTACGGTACAGGGACAGTAGTTTATATTTCGCACAAACTGCCGCGTTACACCCTCGGAAGGGCTTGACAACACGGCCGGCTCAAGTTACTCTGTGAGGGCGCAGTCAATGTCTTTCACTTTGGAGACGTTTGGAGCGTCGCGTAAATTGGCGCACATGGAGACATGGCTTCCTGCAACTGTTCCGTGTGTGGCGCGTTGTCACCGCCGGTACTATCAACGTCCCGGGATGCCAAAACAAAAACAGTGTACCAGCGGCTTTATCAGTCTGGCCGGTTTTTAACGACTTTCGCGCAGCAAGTGCATGTTTTTTGTTGTTTCGTTTGCGTTTCGGAAGGGACTTGTCGTTTGTTTTATGAGCTAGAAGAGAAACAGATCGTTGCAAAACAAACCGATTCATTGCATCACTCTTGTTTGCGTTTCCTCGATCGATGTTCGAGAAGGCGTTCGGCTGTTGCTGGAACCGATCGTAATCAAGATCACATTCTTCCAACGGATGACCCCCTAGGGCTGCGGGGAGGGAGTCGATGTTTACATGCCCGGTTCGCACCGCCTTTGCACTCGATCGAGCCCTTCGCAGCCATAATATTGTTGAGCCTGATTAGACACCGGCAATTCGACTTCGTCCCACAGGCGAACCACGTGCTTTCGGTGTGGATATCGAAACCTCTTCCAGCCGGCCTTGACCTGCTTCTCCAAACGATCGATGGCTCCTTATCGCGATCGCGTGACGTCTTCCTCCTCGCAACAACATGTTGTTGTTTTTGTTCGGGACCGCAAACGCCTAAATCGCCGCCAATCAGCAAGTTTATACTCGGGCCACCAAAAACACAAAACAAGAGGACATTCGCTGTTGTTTTGCCTCTTTGGTGACGTTGGCTTGCACCCCATTCCACCCCTCCCCCTCCTCTTCCACCCAGTCCATCCAACGAGACAAAGAATCTGACGCTAGTGGAGCAAAACAAAGCGGCATTAAAATTCGCACGTTTGGAATACCATACCGAAGTGAATGTGGTGATGCCTTACGATATAAAACGCGCTCAGGCAGATCCGTACACTCGACGTAGGCACACCTCCCCACATTTCCTGCCTGGAGCGTGCCAGCGGCTGCTGTTCTGATTTCCTGACTCGCTCGCCTGCAGTTCGAGCAGTGGAGTTCGATTGAAAAAAAAAAACGACAACAAACCCATTACTTAAGAGCGCCATCTTTCCATAATTACCCGTCGCTTCGGCTGTGTCTTGCCGCGGGCCGCGCCTCACCGGGCCCTGTCACAGCTGCAATCAGCGCAAACATCCCCTCCCCAGTCGGACACACAGACACAGACGCACAGCGAAGTCCGTCACGCCAAACATGCGCCAGCGCGCGTCCGGACGGCTTTTATGCTATCACCGGGGCCGGTCGAGCGGTCATTCAAGAGCGAGGCGTGACAGTGTACGGTTCGGGTAGCGCCAGAAAGTAGCCACACGCAGCAGCAAGTCCTTCCCATCGCACACGGCACGACAAGAAGAGCTTCCACAGTCTCGCGGTCATCTTCCGTTAATGGTGCTGGAGCAAAGGAACCTGTGTGTAAACCTGTGAGCAGATTGAAAAGGGGCCCCGGCAAGGCAACCATGAGCAAGTTCAGCTACCTGCAGAACGGCAACGTACCGAACGGTGTCTCCAATGGGCACCACAACCACCACCAAAATGGCCACACGAACGGAACCCGGAACGGTGGGGAAGCCTGCCAACAGAAGGCCGGCCCGAGTGCGGCCCCATTCCACATGCCGCGCACCGAGCACGTCGGGTAAGTTTTCGGGCGGAAACCGGAACCCCCGGCTAGAAACGGGCTGGACGCGCAGCGGGAAAGATGATCCCGGGTCCAAGCGCTCGCTCGGAAGTCGTGCAAGTGCGCGTGGTGCACGTGCCAGTGGGCCAGTGACCGGGCCGAGTGATTTATGGTGTGAATTTCTTGCGAATGCTACGCGAGAACGCTCTTGGAAGAGTTGTTACCGTGACCTGAAGATTAGCTCCCCTGAGTCGATCACTCTGGCCGTGTGTCCTAAACCTCTTATCACGGGCACGGCACCGGTCTGATCGCAAACATTGTTATTACGCCGCTTGTGCGGCGCGCGTTGTTACTGAATCCCGAAAATGTCCGGAAGAATCTGTCAACTGTGGCGTGGAGTTATCAGCAGACGCTTTTGTTTGACGGCGCTGCTGACAGGCAGGCTTCGTAGTAACTAGAACCAATCTAGCGGTGGGACATCATTCGCAACTCCCCGGTGAACTCCGGCGGGATCGGTGTGCTTATCGGCATCGGACATCGAGAAAGTTCGTGGGGTCGGGACGGGAGTGGGGAAATACGCCGCAGAACCAGTTCTCTCTCCCTCTCCAAATTTGATGCCCCTCACTACGACCGGCTGTTGTCGTGTCGGTCTCGCGAGAAGGTGATGACGATCGTGCCCCTCTTCGAAACGATCAGCGGGGTCATCGCGTTGAGACGTCTGCGCAGACAAAATGCTGCGCATCCTGCGATAAGGAGATCGAGAGTCTCTGTGTGTGTGTGTGTGTTTGTGCTGCAACGTAATTGCCCAAACGGCAGGTGATTTGGAGGTGGTTCTGTTAGGAGAACGTTCCGCTCCAAGTCGGAACGATTTGCTCCAAACTGCCTTCAACAGGTCCTTGAGGCTTGTCTACTGCAAATTACATTTCTAAGTGGTGCCTGGTGTTGATGGCGTTCCCTTTCACTTGTCGCCCGCAGGTACACCTACGACACGCTGCAGGAAATCGCCAATCATCTCTTGGCCCGCACCGAGCTCCGTCCCAAGGTGGGCATCATCTGCGGCTCCGGTTTGGGTACGCTCGCCGATCAGCTGACCGATGTCGACAGCTTCGACTACGAGACGATCCCGCACTTCCCCGTCTCCACGGTGGCCGGCCACGTTGGGCGGCTCGTGTTCGGCTATCTGGCCGGTGTGCCGGTCATGTGCATGCAGGGCCGCTTCCACCACTACGAAGGATATCCGCTGGCGAAGGTGAGCACTCGGGAGCACTCCGGAGAAGAGAAAACGTCCTTAACCTAACCTAACCGAACCTAATCGCGTTCTTCCAGTGTTCGATGCCGGTGCGCGTGATGCATCTGATCGGCTGCACGCACCTGATCGCGACGAATGCGGCCGGCGGTGCGAATCCCAAGTTCCGCGTCGGCGACATCATGCTCATCAGGGACCACATCAACCTGATGGGCTTCGCGGGCAACAACCCGCTGCAGGGCCCGAACGACGAGCGCTTCGGGCCGCGGTTCTTCGGCATGGCCAACACCTACGAACCGAAGCTGATCCAGAAGGCGAAGGAGATCGGCCGGCAGATCGGCATCGAGAACGAGCTGCGCGAGGGCGTCTACACGTGTCTCGGCGGGCCGAACTTCGAGACGGTGGCCGAGGTGAAGATGCTGGCCATGCTCGGTGTGGACGCGATCGGCATGTCGACCGTGCACGAGATCATCACGGCCCGGCACTGCGGCATGACCTGCCTGGCGTTCAGCCTCATCACCAACATGTGCACGATGAGCTACGACGAGGACGAGGAACACTGCCACGAAAGTATTGTCGGTGTCGGCAAGAACCGGGAGAAGACGCTGGGCGAGTTCGTGAGCCGCATCGTCAAGCACATCCACTACGAGGCCAAGAAGTAGAAGGGTGGAGAGAGTGCCGGGAAAGAGCAGACAAAGCAAAGTGATTATTCTTATGGGTACCGTTCGGAGGGGAGCGAATCTCAATGTCACTGTTCACTTAGGTAAACCAATTGTTTAGGTAGGGTTACGTTATGAAAGCTTTACTTTAGTCGTACTGTAAGTAGATCTAGAGCCAGCGAAGCCTATACTTCTGATGTGTTTTATCCGATAGAAAATAATAAAAACTAAATCGAATCAATTCAAAACCCCTATTTGAGACTTGAGTCTGATTTACTGCCTTATGTTCCCAAGAAATGCGTAATATACTAAGACTCTAGGAATTGAAGATATCTCGGTACAAACTGGAACCTCCAGCGTCGCTACATATATCAGATACGGTACAACAAGCAAATTCACTAAAACTATCTCAAAATAAACAATAAGAAGCCATCCCACTAACCTAATCGTACTAGAATCCACTGCCAGATGAAAGAAACGCCCTGATGCCGCTCCAACAGTGGTTTATTCCGGTTTCGGGCCAATTGCTTTCGGCACACTAATTCAATTCCCAGTTCAAGTCCACACACTGACCCTCTCCGCCGGTTATCATGTGTGTGTTTCGGGGTGGCAAAACGCATCGCTCACTAGCCGCCCTTGCCGCCTGCGATTCATTGGCGGCCACCTCATCCTCATCATCGCCTCAATTGTCTCTGATGATGATGATGATGCCGGTAAATTGTGCGATTTACGCAAAACGCGTTCCCGTTTATGGGTGCAAATTGCGAGAACGGGTCAGTCGGATCGGATGAAAGAACCAATCGAAAGAACCGCAAGGACCGCAAGGAAATCGGCTCATGTGCGAAGGTGAGAAGTTCGTAGCGTTGGAAGTCATGCGCTTCCCGATACTTATCAACGTAATTATGGCAAACTAAACACTGTGCTATAGATGGTCGGGTATGCTATAAAACATTTTATGGCATGCTAAAGCGGCAGAGAAATGGGGCTTCACGCAAACTTGAACTGAAATAAAACGTTAAAAAGTGCAGAAATTGTGTCTTTCATTCCAAAAACGCATTCAAAAACTGTTCTGATTTGCGTTTATACTCCTCATTGAACGCTTCAACGCTAAACATGAAGCGCACACGCGTCGTCGTAAAAACGTTATCAATCGGTATGCGGTGGAAGCTGCGTTTGCATCGGAGCCATAGCATTCCTCGTTTGGGGCACGACGACACGAACACTAGCGCACGCGGTCCCCAACAGCCTGGTGCTCCACCGTCCAGTCACACTATCGGTCACTTGCATTCGAACGGCCATCGCGAACGGATTGTGATCCAGTCGAAGACGAACCGAGAGCTCTCGCTTAGTTCCAACTCAAATTTAGTGATACAACTGCAACTGAACAAGTGGTGGAGTGTTATAATCATCTCGCAAACAGTGGAAATGGATAGGACCAGTGTCGGCGCCAGTGCGAACATCCAGCAGCAAGCGAACGGAACAAAGCCCCCGGGCAAACGGCTGAACGGACTCTACAACCCCGCACAGGATAACACTGGGTACTAAGTGTGTTTTTGATAAGTTAAACTAATCTCTGGAACATCTGGGCTCTTAACATACAACATACGAACGACATTCCTGCGACATCTAGCAGGCTGTGCCAGCTGACGTTAACGACCACCTAGCACGGCCGACATTGATTGACGGAATTCCCTTGTGTAACGGTTCTCGCATCTCGCCGGGTTAAAAAGCCCACACACAAACCAGAACTAGATCAGTGCTAGGGCAAGGTCGGGCCCATCATTACCATAACCAACCAGAACACGCCGCACGGTGATCGTGTACCGTCGGCAGGGGTACTTTCTCTTTCGCATGCGTGCGGAGTGGGACAGAGGGAGGGATTTTTATTGGTAGAACCTGATAACTTCACCTAGGATAAGTGTTGGAATTGAATGTTGCCTCTTCCGACTGTTTTGAGTTTGATCTGTCTTTTAAGATATCTGAGATGCTATCTCCACAAGGGCTAGGATCTGTTTCGAAACGTGCGTTCACTGCCATTGGCAGATCTTCCGAGATTTATTACACGTTACACCTAATCAGAAACATCATTACATACCCCCGCTCATAATTAGTATGCGCGGTTGTTCATCAGCCAACCGCGTGTCGGTACGTGCGGCTACCGCAATTAAACCATCAACCAAGCACACGCGCGAGTGACGATTTATTTTCAAACACTTTGCCCCACGGGTTGGTCGCTAGCTACGAGACGGTGCAGGAAATCGCCACTTATCTGCTGGACCGCACGCGCATCCGTCCCCGGTGTGGCATCATCTGCGGCTCGGGGCTGGGCTGCCTGGCCGACCAGCTGACGGAGATCGACAGCTTCGACTACGAGACGATCCCGCACTTCCCGATCTCGACCGTGGCCGGCCATGTCGGGCGGCTCGTGTTCGGCTACCTGGCCGGTGTGCCCGTGCTGTGCATGCAGGGCCGCTTCCACTACTACGAGGGCTACTCGTTGGCCAAGGTGCGTAACCCTGCGGGATGACCCACGACGCAGTGCTCCTGTCTGACCTGTCATACCACACTCTCACTCTCTCTCTCTCAAGTGCTCCATGCCCGTTCGAGTGATGCGTCTCGTCGGCTGCACGCACCTGATCGCGACGAACGCGGCCGGTGCCAGCAACGGCCAGTTCCGCGTCGGTGACATCATGCTCATCAAGGATCACGTGAACCTGATGGGCTTCGCCGGGAACTGCCCGCTGCTCGGGCCGAACGACGACCGGTTCGGGCCGCGGTTTCTCGGCATGGCCAAAGCGTACGATCCGGCGCTGCTGCAGGTGGCGAAAGAGGCGGCGCGCCACGTGCCCGGCCTGCCGGCGATACTGCGCGAGGGCGTGTACTGCTGCGTCGGTGGGCCGAACTTCGAAACGGTCGCGGAAGGGCGCCTGTTGGCGCTGCTTGGGGTGGACGCGATCGGCATGTCGACCGTGCACGAGATCATCACGGCCCGGCACTGCGGCATGACCTGCTTCGCCTTCAGCCTCATCACCAACATGTGCACGATGAGCTACGACACGGAGGAGGAACACTGCCACGAGACGTTCGTGGACGTTGGCCGGCAGCTGGAGCAGCGGATCTGCGAGCTGGTGACGCGCGTCGTCGGCACGATCCAGGCGTCGTCCAAAGCCCACAAAGAGTAGACCCATCCGACCCAACCCAATATATCGCGCATTGTACCATGGGAGAGAAAGACCGCCAATAAACACCATACTAAACGTACCCGGTTGTGTTCATTTAACTACCATCGGTTGTTTGTTTATTGTTGCGATTTTTGCCTTACCGTTCTGTGTGTGAATGTGTGTTTGTGTGAATGCTTTCTTCTTTAATGGGATTTATCATGTTAGGTAATTTAGTGTTTTGCTCATTCGCGTCCTCGTGTTTTCTTTTGTTTTCCAATTGTTTTACGTTCGTTTACAATAATACCATTGAGTTGTGGGTTCTTCGTGTTACACTTTGCCGTTTATCCTTCAAGACAAAACCAGTATAATACTTTTGTGTTTCTCGTCGCTTCGCGTCTTTCATACTTCTAGTTGCGTTTGTTTTTGTTTTCTTTTTCAGAACCACTATTTTCGTTTATATTCGTTTCGATTGTTGTATGTTGTATGTGCATTCATGCAATAATTTATCCGCCATGCCACGCCGACTTGCCGGTTTCTGCAGCTCGGAGTGAGGAATAAGTAGTTGCTTCAATGTTATTGCTGTGCTAGTTTGTATGTCTGGGCCTTTTTTGGAATAGATTGAGCATCCATTACAGCTGCTGGTACACTAATCCGGTCTAAAGGACGTCACATATCAGCTGTGAGGTCGGGCTTTCCGTCTTCCGTCTCACAAAGATAACTTTCTAATGTATGTTTGCTTTTACGTTCGTCTCTTGCATGATAATTTCAATAGTTCTAGAAGAGAGACAGAGAGATAGAGAGATAAGAAAATGGGATAAAAGTGTGTGTGTGTGTTTTATGTGGGGAATTTTTCACATTGATTGATTTTTCACGGAGATAAGTTTAGTTTATCAAAAACACACTTAGTACCCAGTGTTATCCTGCGCGGGGTTGTAGAGTCCGTTCAGCCGTTTGCCCGGGGGCTTTGTTCCGTTCGCTTGCTGCTGGATGTTCGCACTGGCGCCGACACTGGTTCTATCCATTTTCACTGTTTGCGAGATGATTATAACACTCCACCACTTGTTCAGTTGCAGTTGTATCACTTAATTTGAGTTGGAACTAAGCGAGAGCTCTCGGTTCGTCTTCGGCTGGATCACAGTCCGTTCGCGATGGCCGTTCGAATGCAAGTGACCGATAGTGTGGCTGGACGGTGGAGCACCAGCCTGTTGGGGACCGCGTGCGCTAGTGTTCGTGTCGTCGTGCCCCAAACGAGGAATGCTATGGCTCCGATGCAAACGCAGCTTCCACCGCATACCGATTGATAACGTTTTTACGACGACGCGTGTGCGCTTCATGTTTAGCGTTGAAGCGTTCAATGAGGAGTATAAACGCAAATCAGAACAGTTTTTGAATGCGTTTTTGGAATGAAAGACACAATTTCTGCACTTTTTAACGTTTTATTTCAGTTCAAGTTTGCGTGAAGCCCCATTTCTCTGCCGCTTTAGCATGCCATAAAATGTTTTATAGCATACCCGGCCATTTATAGCACAGTGTTTAGTTTGCCATAATTACGTTGATAAGTACCGGGAAGCGCATGACTTCCAACGTTCGCACAAGGGCCGATGCGGTCCTTGCGGTTCTTTCGATTGGTTCTTTCATCCGATCCGCAATTTGCACCCATAAACGGGAACGCGTTTTGCGTAAATCGCACAATTTACCGGCATCATCGGCATCATCAGAGACAATTGAGGCGATGATGAGGATGAGGTGGCCGCCAATGAATCGCAGGCGGCAAGGGCGGCTAGTGAGCGATGCGTTTTGCCACCCCGAAACACACACATGATAACCGGCGGAGAGGGTCAGTGTGTGGACTTGAACTGGGAATTGAATTAGTGTGCCGAAAGCAATTGGCCCGAAACCGGAATAAACCACTGTTGGAGCGGCATCAGGGCGTTTCTTTCATCTGGCAGTGGATTCTAGTACGATTAGGTTAGGGAGATGACTTCGTATTGTTTATTTTTAAGTAGTTTTAGTGAATTTGCTTGTTGTACCGTATCTGATATATATACCGACGATGAAGGTTCCAGTTTGTATCGAGATATCTTCGATTCATAGAGTATGTTGCGCATTTCTTAGGAACATAAGGCAGTAAATCAGACTCAAGTCTCAAATAGGGGTTTTGAATTGATTCGATTTAGTTTTTATTATTTTCTATCGGATAAAACACATCAGAAGTATAGGCTTCGCTGGCTCTAGATCTACTTACAGTACGACTAAAGTAAAGCTTTCATAACGTAACCCTACCTAAACAATTGGTTTACCTAAGTGAACAGTGACATTGAGATTCGCTCCCCTCCGAACGGTACCCATAAGAATAATCACTTTGCTTTGTCTGCTCTTTCCCGGCACTCTCTCCACCCTTCTACTTCTTGGCCTCGTAGTGGATGTGCTTGACGATGCGGCTCACGAACTCGCCCAGCGTCTTCTCCCGGTTCTTGCCGACACCGACAATACTTTCGTGGCAGTGTTCCTCGTCCTCGTCGTAGCTCATCGTGCACATGTTGGTGATGAGGCTGAACGCCAGGCAGGTCATGCCGCAGTGCCGGGCCGTGATGATCTCGTGCACGGTCGACATGCCGATCGCGTCCACGCCGAGCATGGCCAGCATCTTCACCTCGGCCACCGTCTCGAAGTTCGGCCCGCCGAGGCACGTGTAGACGCCCTCGCGCAGCTCGTTCTCGATGCCGATCTGCCGGCCGATCTCCTTCGCCTTCTGGATCAGCTTCGGTTCGTAGGTGTTGGCCATGCCGAAGAACCGCGGCCCGAAGCGCTCGTCGTTCGGGCCCTGCAGCGGGTTGTTGCCCGCGAAGCCCATCAGGTTGATGTGGTCCCTGATGAGCATGATGTCGCCGACGCGGAACTTGGGATTCGCACCGCCGGCCGCATTCGTCGCGATCAGGTGCGTGCAGCCGATCAGATGCATCACGCGCACCGGCATCGAACACTGGAAGAACGCGATTAGGTTCGGTTAGGTTAGGTTAAGGACGTTTTCTCTTCTCCGGAGTGCTCCCGAGTGCTCACCTTCGCCAGCGGATATCCTTCGTAGTGGTGGAAGCGGCCCTGCATGCACATGACCGGCACACCGGCCAGATAGCCGAACACGAGCCGCCCAACGTGGCCGGCCACCGTGGAGACGGGGAAGTGCGGGATCGTCTCGTAGTCGAAGCTGTCGACATCGGTCAGCTGATCGGCGAGCGTACCCAAACCGGAGCCGCAGATGATGCCCACCTTGGGACGGAGCTCGGTGCGGGCCAGGAGATGATTGGCGATTTCCTGCAGCGTGTCGTAGGTGTACCTGCGGGCGACAAGTGAAAGGGAACGCCATTAACACCGGGCACCGCTTAGAAATGTAATTTGCAGTAGACAAGCCTCAAGGACCTGTTGAAGGCAGTTTGGAGCAAATCGTTCCGACTTGGAGCGGAGGGGCCCCTTTTCAATCTGCTCACAGGTTTACACACAGGTTCCTTTGCTCCAGCACCATTAACGGAAGATGACCGCGAGACGGAGGAAGCTCTTCTTGTCGTGCCGTGTGCGATGGGAAGGACTTGCTGCTGCTTTCTGGCGCTACCCGAACCGTACACTGTCACGCCTCGCTCTTGAATGACCGCTCGACCGGCCCCGGTGATAGCATAAAAGCATGGTTGCCATCGCCGATCGTACGACGACGCGTTGATCCGCTGTAACCTACGTCAGCGGACGCGATGTTGCCCACCGCGGCAGCTGATAAGCCCCTGCTCCACCAGACATAGGCGGGACCCGATGTAGGTGAGTGTTTGTGTGATCGTTGCGAGATGGGATGAGCAGGGATGCGACGGTAGGCAGGCAGCTAGGACACGTTACAAGTCTCGCGACTTTTGTTGATACCGAGGGAAGTTGTTCTCTTCTTCTTCCCTGACAACAATGATGCGCTGATGCGGGCGCGCGCGCGCTCGCGCACGTTGTGCTGGGAAGTAAGAGTCCATGCGTTTATCACCCGAGACGGTCGTGAGGAATGATCGAAACTTCTTCAAAGGAAATAATTTCCCCGTTTAACAACTCCACCGCTGATTGCAGATGTTCTCTGCACGGCTCA
>KZ068914.1:9297-29565 GCA_002091845.1 Anopheles cracens
AATATCTTGATTTACACCCGGTGTTCTGTTTGATGTGGCTCTTGAATCTTCCTCGCCAAATTGATGTGTCGGATGTATCTGGTGTAACAAATGTTTTACTCAACTGATTCTATTCAATTATTGCTATGATCTAACACAGTTAAAATGGCCTTGATGCATCTGACAATTGGAATGCTTCAAAATACCATGTACCAGCCCATGTTTGCACTGTGATTTTCATCTTTCAAAATCCGTAATTGAATAATTATAAACTGCAGCAATAAACAGATTATTTAATGCAAACTTATCTTCAAATGAACTAAAAAATAAGAAAATAACACGACAAACATTGAGCAAAGTTTTCAACCAAAAACGTAGTGCTTGTTTTTGTACTTAAATTTCGTAACAACTAACGGGTTTTTCTATTTTTAGTTCATTCAGAAACGCTTATATTATTGTTTTATTGTTGATGATATTACAGACATATTGTAAATATACTCCCGTTCCTCAACTTTAATCTTGCCTAGAATGCGTTCCTCTTCTTATTCTAGGTAATTAAAAAACAATTGAAATATTCTAACCGTCCACTCTCTTACATAAGGCTAGGTAAGTGATTGACGGGGCGATTTAGTGATGGCGGTGGCCATCTTCATACGACAGTACCGATACCTAAATCCCTTTTGGTTCGTATCCCCCTTGCAACGACTATCTATCTGGTTATGGTGGTATAAGTGGTTTTTTCTCTAACCATTACTTTATGCTCAATAGACTCCCCTGATTCCCCGGGAACGGGATCAATCGGAACAGCTATCTGAACTACTTCGACTGAACTGATCTTTTCCGTTTCGATACTCTTATCGTCTTTGCGGGCTTCCTCTTCGATATCCACAGGAGGTACAATGATAGATGGTGAAGGAGAACACGGAAAGGAACGAGAATAAACAAAAGGAGGAGATGCGCAGGATGAGACTGGTGATGGAGGAATACTAGGAGAAGGGGATGATGAGGGACTAGGAGAAACAGATGGAGATATTATGCTAGATGGCACGGCAGAAATTTGGGGAGATTCAATTGCAGAAGGCACTGGAGTATGTGCAAGAGATGGAGGATTAGGAAGCTGTAAACCATTTGAAGGAATTGGAACGAGTGAGGAAGTTGAGGGAGCTGTAGGATGCACAGGAACTGAAAACGCTTCAGGACATAATCCAATAAAAGGTAATGGACGAGAAGGAGTTGAAGGAAGGGTATGATCTGCTACAGTGGATGGAATTAGAAGACGGGACGTTGTGGAAGGGGCCGGAGAGCGCAACCCCATTGACGGCACTGTAGAAGGTGAAGCTGTTGTAGGAATTGCAGGACACGATGCGGTTGTAGGAGTTGGAGCGATCAACTCGACGGAAGTAGTTGGAGGTAGCTTTGTTTTTGAAAGATCCGGTAATATTGATGAAGGAACTGGAGTGTATGAACCTTGCGAAGGAGCTGGAGGACATAAAGGACGCAATGGTTTGGAATCTATTGGAGGATGTAATGTTGTGGAAGAAACTTGAACACGCGGCACAGCTGAACGTATTGCTGGGCGTAATGTTGTAGCAGGTTTAACAGAGCATGCCGCTGGTAAAGGAGGTATTGTACGCACACTTGTATTAGCCGGCGGAGGGCGGGATGTTGGAAGATGGGATGAGGTATTGTGAGGGGGTAACTCGGAAGAAGTGTTTGGAGGCGCAGGACGAGACGAAATGGGACGAGGGCAAAGGCCAGAAGAACTACTTGTGGTTGAAGTAGGACGGGCAGAGTAAGTATTTGGAGGACGGGATGCGTTGGTCTCGAGGGGAGGACCGGATGTGCCGGAGGCAGGTGAAGCAGGACTTGATAGGGTTGAGGTTTTATTCGCTGTCAAACTAACTGCGTTTGAAAAAGTCGCTAGCAGCGTCAACAGAACACTTTCGCGAGGTTTTGCCTTCGTGTTTATTTTGCTTCTGACCTCGTATGACCTCTACGATAGCATCTTCTAGCGGTCAATAGTTGATTGTTCTTTTGCGGTTACTGAATTATTCCAACGCCGTAATCCTCGACTTTATTTGAAACGTTTCATCTATATGGTCAGGTGATCCTGATCTATATTTTTACAGGCCACAAGATCAAAATCTCATCAGGATTTGATTTTTCGTTCAATGGACTATTCAATTTTATGATTTAAAATTAAATTTTCATGAAATAGTTACAGCATTTTCCATCCATTCTTCAACGGTTCCTAGGGTTTGCAGGTGGACAATTCCTTTCTTTGGAGTATTTAATCTCAGCGTGCAAATAGATTTGTTCAAGAATGGATGAAAATGCTAAATGGCCTAGATCCATCTGAAGCGTCGAAATACTATATATCAGTTCAAATTTGTACTGAGTTTACAACCTTTCACGCTCCGTGACTAAAGAATTCTAAAGTGCAACAGTAAATAATAATAAAAACTCTCTAATTAAAGCTTTCCTTCAAATTAATTAAACATTATGAAATTAACACGGCAAACTTTGAGCAAAAATTTCACAAAACGTAGGAAGGTTTTTTGTACTTAAATTACATAACAACATACATAACATTTTTAGTTCATTCAGAAACGCATATATATGTATATTTCAAATAGACTCCCGTTCCTCAACTTTCATCTTGCTAAGAATGCATCCCTACTTCTTATTCATGGTTGCAAACAAATAAATAATTCAAATATTCTAACCGTCCGCTCATTTACATAGTTGTGTGATAGCTTAGGCAATTTAGTAGCGGTGACCATCGTCATACGACAGTAACGATACCTAAATCCCTTCTGGTTCGTCTCCCCCTTGCAACGACTATCTATCTGGTTATGGTGGTATAATGAAGTCTAGTAAACCATAAACGGCAGACGAGTAGGTAATTATGCTGAAGAAGAAGAAATGGAAGAAGTGATCGCATGGCATTCAGTGCGATTGGTGAATGAATTCTTCAGTTCATCGTGCCAACGTTCACTGCGTCATCATCGTTCGGCTCGATCAGTCGCTGCACATTGTACCGGACCATATTAGTATCACCTTCCACTATGTCCACCTCCTCGGGATCTGGTTCAGGAAATTGGATTACCCAATCCTTCTGCGCCGAGTTTTCGATGCCATGATCTTTTGTCAGGTGCTCCTTTGCCATGTGACGGTACCGGAACTCTTTCGTACATATGGTGCACCTGTAGGGCCTGATCTTTGTATGACTTCGCATGTGCACCTTCAGCTGGAAGTTATTGAAGAAGCTCGTTTTACAGATGTGGCAGGGATGGTTTCGCTCATTCATGTGATAATTGTGGTGTTGTTTTAGCCGAGACCTGAAACACAGGAGGGAATTGTAATATTAAATGAATCTCTCAGCAATTTCGCCTAAGGTTCGTACTTAGTAGTGAATTTCTTCAGGCAAATATCACAGACAAATCTCGGTTCCGAATGGGTTTCCCGCATGTGACCGAGCAGGTCGCGTTTCGCTTTGTACACCTTGTCGCATTTCTGGCAGGGAAACGATTCCGTTCCATGGCGACAGCGGACGTGTAGACGACAGGCGTGCTTGCAATGGAATCGCGCCGTGCATCCTTCGGTTGGGCATGAGTACGGTCGCCGCCCTGCGTGACGGTTCAAATGTCCCTCGAGACGATTTCGCTCAATATTCTTATGACAGATGGTACACTCGGTCAGTAGCGATTTGTACAGCTCCTTTCCGGAAATTTTACTACGTCTTCGGCGTCGGGTCTGTTGAACAGCTCGTCGGGTCTCTTGAACCGGGCGTCGGGTCACTTGAGCAACGTTTTCATCGCATTCTCCTTGCGTAGTATCCTCTGTATCGAATTCTGCTTCAAGTATTTCCACCATTTCCTCCATTTCCGCAGCGTCCACTACACTGACTGTTTCATATTTCTCGTTTTCCTCGAGCTGTACCTCTAGATGCTCCTCTCCGAACACCATCGTGCTATCATCCTCCGCTTCAGATTCCTGTTCGTGCGCATCTGCGTCCACCTTTGATATACTGTCGTTAAGGAATTCTCCTTCAATATCATCACCAATAGAATCAATCGCGAGTTGCTCAAGATGCTCGGGTTCCAAAACTTCTATCATATCTTCCATAACATCTTCCATAGACAGATCCGTTTTCAGAACTTCTAGTTTGAGAGAATCTATATTCACGGGGGCAGCTAGATTAGTCACGATGGGCTCATGTGCTTCCTCTACTGTTTCAATTTTCTCCTTTATGATGGTTTTTTCTCGAACCATTACTTTATGCTCAATAGACTCCCCTGATTCCCCGGGAACGGGATCAACCGGAACAGCTATCTGAACTACTTCGACTGAACTGATCTTTTCCGTTTCGATACTCTTATCGTCTTTGCGGGCTTCCTCTTCGATATCCACAGGAGGTACAATGATAGATGGTGAAGGAGAACACGGAAAGGAACGAGAATAAACAAAAGGAGGAGATGCGCAGGATGAGACTGGTGATGGAGGAATACTAGGAGAAGGGGATGATGAGGGACTAGGAGAAACAGATGGAGATATTATGCTAGATGGCACGGCAGAAATTTGGGGAGATTCAATTGCAGAAGGCACTGGAGTATGTGCAAGAGATGGAGGATTAGGAAGCTGTAAACCATTTGAAGGAATTGGAACGAGTGAGGAAGTTGAGGGAACTGTAGGATGCACAGGAACTGAAAACGCTCCAGGACATAATCCAATAAAAGGTAGTGGACGAGAAGGAGTTGAAGGAAGGGTATGATCTACTACAGTGGATGGAACTAGAAGACTGGACGTTGTAAAAGGGGCCGGAGGGCGTAACCCCATTGACGGCACTGTAGAAGGTGAAGCTGTTGTAGGAATTGCAGGACAAGATGCGGTTGTAGTTGGAGCGATCAACTCAACGGAAGTAGTTGGAGGTAGCTTTGTTTTTGAAAGATCCGGTAATATTGATGAAGGAACTGGAGTGTATGAACCTTGCGAAGGAGCTGGAGGACATAAAGGACGCAATGGTTTGGAATCTATTGGAGGATGTAATGTTGTGGAAGAAACTTGAACACGCGGCACAGCTGAACGTATTGCTGGGCGTAATGTTGTAGCAGGTTTAACAGAGCATGCCGCTGGTAAAGGAGGTATTGTACGCACACTTGTATTAGCCGGCGGAGGGCGGGATGTTGGAAGATGGGATGAGGTATTGTGAGGGGGTAACTCGGAAGAAGTGTTTGGAGGCGCAGGACGAGACGAAATGGGACGAGGGCAAAGGCCAGAAGAACTACTTGTGGTTGAAGTAGGAACAGCTATCTGAACTACTTCGACTGAACTGATCTTTTCCGTTTCGATACTCTTATCGTCTTTGCGGGCTTCCTCTTCGATATCCACAGGAGGTACAATGATAGATGGTGAAGGAGAACACGGAAAGGAACGAGAATAAACAAAAGGAGGAGATGCGCAGGATGAGACTGGTGATGGAGGAATACTAGGAGAAGGGGATGATGAGGGACTAGGAGAAACAGATGGAGATATTATGCTAGATGGCACGGCAGAAATTTGGGGAGATTTAATTGCAGAAGGCACTGTATGTGCAAGAGATGGAGGATTAGGAAGCTGTAAACCATTTGAAGGAATTGGAACGAGTGAGGAAGTTGAGGGAGCTGTAGGATGCACAGAAACTGAAAACTCTTCAGGACATAATCCAATAAAAGGTAGTGGACGAGAAGGAGTTGAAGGAAGGGTATGATCTGTTACAGTGGATGGAATTAGAAGACGGGACGTTGTGGAAGGGGCTGGAGGGCGCAACCCAATTGACGGCACTGTAGAAGGTGAAGCTGTTGTAGGAATTGCAGGACAAGATGCGGTTGTAGTTGGAGCGATCAACTCAACGGATAGGAGTTGGAGCGATCAACTCGACGGAAGTAGTTGGAGGTAGCTTTGTTTTTGAAAGATCCGGTAATATTGATGAAGGAACTGGAGTGTATGAACCTTGCGAAGGAGCTGGAGGACGTATAAGACGCAATGGTTTGGAATCTGTTGGAGGGTGTAATGTTGTGGAAGAAACTTGAACACGCGGCACAGCTGAACGTATTGCTGGGCGTAATGTTGTAGCAGGTTTAACAGAGCATGCCGCTGGTAAAGGAGGTATTGTACGCACACTTGTATTAGCCGGCGGAGGGCGGGATGTTGGAAGATGGGATGAGGTATTGTGAGGGGGTAACTCGGAAGAAGTGTTTGGAGGCGCAGGACGAGACGAAATGGGACGAGGGCAAAGGCCAGAAGAACTACTTGTGGTTGAAGTAGGACGGGCAGAGTAAGTATTTGGAGGACGGGATGCGTTGGTCTCGAGGGGAGGACCGGATGTGCCGGAGGCAGGTGAAGCAGGACGTAACGATGTTGAGGGCACTGAGCGACTTGATCTTTGGTAGGATCTTACGAAAGAAGATGACGAAGATCGGTCGCATGATGATGAGGAGGAAGAGGAAAAAGGTGATGGCGATGAAGAACTAGATGATGAAGAAGAAGCAGGGGAATGATGAGAGCGACGATTGCGAGAATGTGCTGCATATGCTGATGCTGATGGGTGGCGAGAAGACACACGCGAACGACGGGAAGCAACCGGACGTGAAATGGTATTTTGTGTGATGATGAGTCCTATTCTTGTCGGTGTTTGTCTGATCCTATCATGGTTGATTCGTTCGGCTGGAGGAATACTATTTGGGCCTCCTGTCGGTGACAGCTCCACTTGTGTTACGGATTCCCGCAAAACTTTAATAGAGTTTTGCTCCGTTTTGGCGAAATATTGGGACCGTTTGAGGAAGTGCTCGAGCTGCACGTACATGAAGAACTTACGATACTTGTCCATCTCATTTACTTTTGCCGTACATCTCGTGCATATCATCTTTGGTAAAGTGCTATCTTTGAGGCTTATCTAAAATGTGAAAATGAAATAGTCATGCAACTTTATTCGATGGGCTTCATAAAATCAGCACAGCCGGCACCTTTCGCCGGTCGCCCTTACAGCTAAACCAAAACATGCTCTGATCTTGTTCGCCAGTTCTCCGTCCATCGTTGGGTGCGAGCCTTGTATGCCGCACAGTCTACAGCTCCTCAAGTAGCGAGGCGTTTTCGAGTCCACGCACTCCATCACGAACGTGGTTAGCGTGCGAGTTTTCCATAAATCGGTTTCACCACTGTCTACAATTGATATCGCGCAAACTTTACACGCAGGAGTCGAAGTCGCATAAACACAACAAACTTTGAAAGATGCGAACAACAAAAAAAACAACAAAATGTCAAACACAGTGCGTATCAAAAGATAATGTTTGATTCCCAAGTAGCGAAAAGTCGTATTCAAAAACTCAACTGTTTTGGAAACATCCAAAACAATTCGATTGACGATGTTGTAATTAATGGGAGGAGGGGAGGATTTTTTGGTATGAGACCAAGGATGGTCATACATTTCCCATATAAAATTTTAACAACACATCCAATACAAACGAATCACCACAGGTGTAAAAGTGGAGGCAAGTGCATTCGTTATATTTGGCCGTTTTTAAATCAAAGTAACCGCAGCTAATAACCAGGCTGCGATTGAAGTTCGCACATATACGAACCAAACGCATTGGATTTTTCAACTGAAGTTACTCCTTTTTTCACTGATTTTTTTGGTTTCCGAGGACCAAATGTTCTACATGATTGCACTTTCTCTCTAATCACCTTGTTAAATGGTCACTAGCAATTGCGGCATGGGTACAGTTTAAGTTACCTTGGTATCATTGAATCAGTTTGACATTTCGCACAACAGTTGTCAGCAGAAAGGAAGAAAACAATTGCTCATCCAAAATAAAACTTTCCCACACCTTCTGAAAAGGGTAAATTCGCGTAAATATCCACATGTCCATCCCAGCCTGAATCGCGGAAGTTTGTTCCTAAGCTATTGCCAAAAACCAACATGATAGAGAACCTTTCGAAGAAGCGCATGGTGTTTGGAATCAGCTGCCTGATACTGTAAGTGTGTCACAAGACAAGAATCGTATCGATTTATGCGTACGAGAGTTGCACGGGCGCTATGAATCGAGCAATAATCCCTCCCAATTCCATCATCCATCGTTGTCTTAATTAACCCTCCCCGTTAACCATCAGACTAACGATAGTTGTACTGATCATCGAATCCAAATGGATGAAGGCAGGCTCTCGTCGACAGGAGTTTGTGATCGAAAATAATTCCACCTGTTGGATGCGCGAGACATACGACGTAATCAAGGACTGCCACCCGTGCACGGCGTTTGAGATTGCGAGCAAATCGCAGGGCGTGTGTGTGCATACACACAACAAGGAGGTGCTGAAGTGCATCGGTGGAGAAATCGTCACTAGAAGGTAGGTCCTTTCGGGTGGGTCGATGCACCGGCGCTGGCGATAAAATCATAACCTATCTTTGAGGCTTATCTAAAATGTGAAAATGAAATAGTCATGCAACTTTATTCGATGGGCTTCATAAAATCAGCACAGCCGGCACCTTTCGCCGGTCGCCCTTACAGCTAAACCAAAACATGCTCTGATCTTGTTCGCCAGTTCTCCGTCCATCGTTGGGTGCGAGCCTTGTATGCCGCACAGTCTACAGCTCCTCAAGTAGCGAGGCGTTTTCGAGTCCACGCACTCCATCACGAACGTGGTTAGCGTGCGAGTTTTCCATAAATCGGTTTCACAATTGATATCGCGCGAACTTTGCACGCAGGAGTCGAAGTCGCATAAACACAACAAACTTTGAGAGATGCGAACAACAGCAAAACAACAAAATGTCAAACACAGTGCGTATCAAAAGATAATGTTTGATTCCCAAGTAGCGAAAAGTCGTATTCAAAAACTCAACTGTTTTGGAAACATCCAAAACAATTCGATTGACGATGTTGTAATTAATGGGAGGAGGGGAGGATTTTTTGGTATGAGACCAAGGATGGTCATACATTTCCCATATAAAATTTTAACAACACATCCAATACAAACGAATCACCACAGGTGTAAAAGTGGAGGCAAGTGCATTCGTTATATTTGGCCGTTTTTAAATCAAAGTAACCGCAGCTAATAACCAGGCTGCGATTGAAGTTCGCACATATACGAACCAAACGCATTGGATTTTTCAACTGAAGTTACTCCTTTTTTCACTGATTTTTTTGGTTTCCGAGGACCAAATGTTCTACATGATTGCACTTTCTCTCTAATCACCTTGTTAAATGGTCACTAGCAATTGCGGCATGGGTACAGTTTAAGTTACCTTGGTATCATTGAATCAGTTTGACATTTCGCACAACAGTTGTCAGCAGAAAGGAAGAAAACAATTGCTCATCCAAAATAAAACTTTCCCACACCTTCTGAAAAGGGTAAATTCGCGTAAATATCCACATGTCCATCCCAGCCTGAATCGCGGAAGTTTGTTCCTAAGCTATTGCCAAAAACCAACATGATAGAGAACCTTTCGAAGAAGCGCATGGTGTTTGGAATCAGCTGCCTGATACTGTAAGTGTGTCACAAGACAAGAATCGTATCGATTTATGCGTACGAGAGTTGCACGGGCGCTATGAATCGAGCAATAATCCCTCCCAATTCCATCATCCATCGTTGTCTTAATTAACCCTCCCCGTTAACCATCAGACTAACGATAGTTGTACTGATCATCGAATCCAAATGGATGAAGGCAGGCTCTCGTCGACAGGAGTTTGTGATCGAAAATAATTCCACCTGTTGGATGCGCGAGACATACGACGTAATCAAGGACTGCCACCCGTGCACGGCGTTTGAGATTGCGAGCAAATCGCAGGGCGTGTGTGTGCATACACACAACAAGGAGGTGCTGAAGTGCATCGGTGGAGAAATCGTCACTAGAAGGTAGGTCCTTTCGGGTGGGTCGATGCACCGGCGCTGGCGATAAAATCATAACATTCGTACCCATCGTTGCTTCCAGCTGTGACCGAGTTGCGTGGGTGGACGAACGGCACTACTGGTCGTTCCAGATTTCACTAACGATCATCGGCACACTTTCGGCGGCCATATCCTTCTTGCGGCAGAAAACGCTCAACCGGCGGACTATGCTTAAGATCCAACGCGAATTGGGCGCCTAAACGGACTTACCAAAGCTTGCAAACAGTGGTCATCACCTTTACGATACGACGATGAAACTTTACCTCAACTACCACCATTCTATCGACGGACCGGATCGTATTTCCCGTCACCTGGAAGTTCCGCTCGAAAGCTACATCGTGCTGGCGTTGTATCGTTATCTCGAAATTAACCAGCAGAACGTTGTGGTACACTTTGTGCAATGCAAAGCGTCCTCGAACGTGCTGAGGGTGGCGCTCCCTCGCACATTTCTCGAAAACGCAGTTTTTCTAACCGACGCCACCGACCGGCCGAGCGAGGCCGAGGCTCTATACTGTCAATTGCCGTCGATCGCCATCGAACAGCTCGGAACGATCGTGTCCGGGTTGTGCGGTGTCTGCCGCCGCCTAACGAAGGAACACATTTCTGCAAGTGAAACCACCGGCAACGGTTTGCTTGGGTTTAAGGGTAACACACTCGTCGCGCCGGCCGATGCTTCCCTGTGGACGAAGTTTTGCGAACTGGACATGGTACGGTGTGTGAGGGAGCTGCTGCTTTTCGAACCGGATTTCGATGTCCGCACGCAGCTTCCTGCGGAGCTGGGCCAGTTCGAGAGCCACTTGCAGCAGCCGCTAAAGTCCCACAACATATACAAACTGATCAATTTGGTTAACAATGTGCGCATCTCGTCGGACGAAGAGCATCGCCGGTTGTTGGACGCCGGGCTGCAATTTGATTTCCACGCCAATCACAAATTCGCCGAAGGGTACGAGAAAACGCTGGCCGACTTAATTCTGTTCATCTGTTGCGAGCTGATCGTACGGCGTCTACCGAAGGAGGTGTTGCGCGAGCTGTTACCTCACACAATGGGATGGTTTGAGCGCGTTGACAACGACGACGGTGGACGGTTGGGTAGAGTGTGCAACGACGTCTCACCGACCACCGACAATGCCACCGTGCTGTGCCGGCTTTCGGAGGCGACCGCGTCACTGCTAGGGGTTGAAATTCCACCGGATTTCAGCTTGTACAAATCGGACACAAAGAAGCTTAACCTTAAGGGAGACCAAATACTGACGACGAACCAGGCGGAGGTACTGGAAATACTGCGCAAAGTCGAGCGCATCCCTACCGACATCGGTAGCCAGGCGAACGAATGGCAGACGGACCTGTTCGACTGGAACACGGTACCGCTAGACGCACGGCCGGAAGGTGGGAAGCTTCCGGGCGCTCGCGTTCTCCGCAAACGCCACCAGCTCGAAAGTTTGGTTAACGAGACGATCCAACTTGCCCACGACGGTGCAATCATTGTGGACTTTTGCTCCGGAACCGGACACCTCGGGATACTGCTGGCGTACCTGCTTCCCCGCTGCACGATCTATCTGCTGGAAAACAAGGAGGAGTCACAGCAGCGTGCGGCAGAGCGCGTGACCCGGCTCGGACTGCGCAACGTTGTCTTCTTCCAGTGCAACCTGGACTACTTTACGGCCCACTTCGACATCGGCGTGTCGTTGCATGCGTGCGGTGTTGCCACCGACATCGTTCTGGAGAAGTGCTTCGCCCAGCGGGCACACTTTGTCTGCTGTCCGTGCTGCTACGGTAAGCTGTACGATATTGCGCACGTTACGTACCCGCGCAGCGATCTGTTCCGGGCGTCCGAACTGCTGCTGAAGGAGTACTTCTGTGTGGCGCACTGTGCCGACCAAACGCACGATCTGGCGAGCGATCGGACGAATGTGGCTAAGTCGCTCCAGGGCTTCTACTGTATGGACGTGATCGATCGCGACCGGTCGTTGCGCGCCGAGGAGCTAGGGTATGGTGTGCAGCGTAAGCGACTGAGGGACGAGAGCTGTACGCCGAAAAATAGACTGTTGGTTGGCATCTATGGAAGATGAGTAGATGGTTCACCGTGTTGGGTAATAAAATTACACGATAGTCTGAGCTGTATTTTCACTTCCGATACTTTATTTATGATTTGCTGCTTTGTCTCAAGCTGGGCATGAGTTCAAGAACGGGTGCGCCCGCTTCACGATTGGACGTTACAAATTCTTGCGCTATTCAAGAATGCTGTAACAGGTTTCGACTCCTGAGGATCTCATTTGGTGAAAGAAAATAAGGTGCAAAACAGAAAGAATCATCCGTAGTAAACATTTAGTGAACGAAAGTCTGAAAAATTATTGGTCAGTCTCTGCTCCATTTTTTTGTATTTCATGTATTGCTAAAACTTGTATGAGACGGCTGAAATGTTCCCTCTCTCTCCTCCAAATGAGTTGCCCTCGTTTTTAGCCAGTGAATCGCGTCTTTCATCTCACTCTTTCTTCCACTCGCTCTTTGGTCGCCCTCCGCGGTCTACCATTTGGACGCAGTGGAGACCGGATGAGCCGTGCTCGAAACAGCTGGAGCAATTTGACAGGTCGGTTGGACAATTTGTTGTTGTTTGTTATTGTTTTTCTTCTTTGAGGTGGTGCTACGCAAGGAGAAGTTCATAGTTGTTCCTTTCCCGTCGGCAGAAGTAATTTGTGTAATTTAAGGTAATATACATAGGAATAACAACCCAAAAACACACATCCAAATTTTATCGCAAGCTTTCCGATTGCTGTGCTTCCTCTTTTGGCCGAAACATAGCTCCGTTTTTGTTGTTGTTTATTATTGTCTTCTTCTTTGAGGTTGTGCTACGCAAGGAGAAGATCATAGTTGTGCCTTTCCCTTCGGCAGAAGTAAATTGTGTTATTAAAGGTAATATACATAGGAATAACAACCCACAAAAACACACATCCAAATTTTATCGCAAGCTTTCCGATAGCTGTGCTCCCTCTTTTGGCTGAAACATAGCTCCGTCGCTATCTGCATCTTGATGTGCGACGGGGGAGCGATGAAGAAATGACTTGCAAACGTACGGTTTGGTGCTGTTTATTTCATGTTATCAGCGAGTGCTGAGATAAGTCAAGACGATTTATATATTGTTCTCGTCCGTAAGCGTTATTATCAACGGCAGCGCAGGTCGTAGTACGAGCGCCTACTTAAAGTCCAATTGCATTCGAAAGTGAAATCGGTTCGCAAGTAACAGGAATCGCGCTCATTTTGCAAGGCAGTTTTTGTTTTGTTTTTTGTAGCGCATCATGGTAGCACCGACGAAAAATAATACCGCAGCACCGCAGCAAACTCTGCGCTACGATGGCCGTGTCGTCGTGGTGACCGGAGCGGGCGCTGGTTTGGGGCGCGAGTACGCGCTGCTGTTCGGTTCGCGCGGTGCAAAGGTCGTCGTGAATGACCTGGGCGGTAATTTCCATGGTCAGGGCAAATCGAACGCGGCCGACCAGGTGGTGGAAGAGATCCGGGCGGCGGGCGGTGTGGCCGTGCCGGACTACAACTCGGTCGTCGAGGGCGATAAGATCATCCAGACGGCGCTGGAGAACTTTGGGCGGGTCGATGTGCTGGTGAACAATGCCGGCATCCTGCGGGATCGCAGCGTGGCGCGCATTTCCGACGAAGACTGGAACCTGATACACGACGTGCACCTGAAGGGTAGCTTCCTCACGACGCGCGCCGCCTGGCCGGTGATGAAGAAGCAGAACTATGGGCGCATCATCATGACGTCGAGCAATTCGGGCGTGTACGGAAACTTCGGACAGGCGAATTACAGCGCGGCCAAGCTGGGTCTGGTCGGGCTGGCAAACACGGTCGCGATCGAGGGTGCGAAGAACAACATCCACTGCAACGTGATCGTACCGACGGCCGCATCACGGATGACGGAAGGCATTCTACCGGACATTCTATTCAACGAGCTTAGTAGGTTTTGCTTCGGTTGCTTTGGGGACGCAAATAGTACTAAACAGCGGCTCATATTCATGTTCATGTTTTAGAACCGAAATTGATTGCCCCGGTGGTGGCCTACCTCTGCTTCCACTCGCTCTTTGGTCGCCCTCCGCGGTCTACCATTTGGACGCAGTGGAGACCGGATGAGCCGTGCTCGAAACAGCTGGAGCAATTTGACAGGTCGGTTGGACAATTTGTTGTTGTTTGTTATTGTTTTTCTTCTTTGAGGTGGTGCTACGCAAGGAGAAGTTCATAGTTGTTCCTTTCCCGTCGGCAGAAGTAATTTGTGTAATTTAAGGTAATATACATAGGAATAACAACCCAAAAACACACATCCAAATTTTATCGCAAGCTTTCCGATTGCTGTGCTTCCTCTTTTGGCCGAAACATAGCTCCGTTTTTGTTGTTGTTTATTATTGTCTTCTTCTTTGAGGTTGTGCTACGCAAGGAGAAGATCATAGTTGTGCCTTTCCCTTCGGCAGAAGTAAATTGTGTTATTAAAGGTAATATACATAGGAATAACAACCCACAAAAACACACATCCAAATTTTATCGCAAGCTTTCCGATAGCTGTGCTCCCTCTTTTGGCTGAAACATAGCTCCGTCGCTATCTGCATCTTGATGTGCGACGGGGGAGCGATGAAGAAATGACTTGCAAACGTACGGTTTGGTGCTGTTTATTTCATGTTATCAGCGAGTGCTGAGATAAGTCAAGACGATTTATATATTGTTCTCGTCCGTAAGCGTTATTATCAACGGCAGCGCAGGTCGTAGTACGAGCGCCTACTTAAAGTCCAATTGCATTCGAAAGTGAAATCGGTTCGCAAGTAACAGGAATCGCGCTCATTTTGCAAGGCAGTTTTTGTTTTGTTTTTTGTAGCGCATCATGGTAGCACCGACGAAAAATAATACCGCAGCACCGCAGCAAACTCTGCGCTACGATGGCCGTGTCGTCGTGGTGACCGGAGCGGGCGCTGGTTTGGGGCGCGAGTACGCGCTGCTGTTCGGTTCGCGCGGTGCAAAGGTCGTCGTGAATGACCTGGGCGGTAATTTCCATGGTCAGGGCAAATCGAACGCGGCCGACCAGGTGGTGGAAGAGATCCGGGCGGCGGGCGGTGTGGCCGTGCCGGACTACAACTCGGTCGTCGAGGGCGATAAGATCATCCAGACGGCGCTGGAGAACTTTGGGCGGGTCGATGTGCTGGTGAACAATGCCGGCATCCTGCGGGATCGCAGCGTGGCGCGCATTTCCGACGAAGACTGGAACCTGATACACGACGTGCACCTGAAGGGTAGCTTCCTCACGACGCGCGCCGCCTGGCCGGTGATGAAGAAGCAGAACTATGGGCGCATCATCATGACGTCGAGCAATTCGGGCGTGTACGGAAACTTCGGACAGGCGAATTACAGCGCGGCCAAGCTGGGTCTGGTCGGGCTGGCAAACACGGTCGCGATCGAGGGTGCGAAGAACAACATCCACTGCAACGTGATCGTACCGACGGCCGCATCACGGATGACGGAAGGCATTCTACCGGACATTCTATTCAACGAGCTTAGTAGGTTTTGCTTCGGTTGCTTTGGGGACGCAAATAGTACTAAACAGCGGCTCATATTCATGTTCATGTTTTAGAACCGAAATTGATTGCCCCGGTGGTGGCCTACCTCTGCCACGAGTCATGCGACGATACGGGTGCCATCATCGAGAGTGCGGCCGGGTGGGCCACGAAGGTACATTTCGTGCGCGGAAAGGGTTGCGTGCTGCGCACGTCGATCGATGAGAACGTTTCGCCCGAGTACGTGCAGCAGGTGTGGAACCGCGTGACGGACATGTCCGAGGCGCGTCATCTCAACGCGATCGGTGAGGCGAGCCTGAGCCTGGTCGGGGTGCTGGAGAAGCTGCGCGATGGCCAAAACAATGAAAATTCCGTCACCGAAACGTTCCGCTATGGGTTCAAGGATGCGATTTTGTACGCGCTTGGGGTCGGTGCGACCGTCTCGGATCCGACCGACCTGAAGTTCCTGTACGAGAACAGTCCGGACTTTGCCGTGCTGCCGACGTTCTTCATACTTCCGGGTCTGCTGGCCGTGATGGGCTCTAGCCTGACTGCATCCGCCATCAAGCACACCACGTTCGATTTGACCAACGTAAGTTTCGAAGCTCGAGTTGGGCCTTTTCGAACTCATTTGACTGTTTTGTCACGATTTCTTTCTCCATTCAGATCCTTCACGGTGAGCAGTACATTGAGCTGTTCGAGGCCCCGCCAACCGATGGGCTACTGACGACTACCTCCACCGTGCTGGACGTGGTGGACAAGAAGTCGGGTGCGCTCGTCATCACTCAGTCCGACTCGTACGACGAGCAGGGCACGCTGATCGCGCGCAACCAGAGCTCCACGTTCGTTGTCGGTGCGGGCAACTTTAACGGCAAAACGAAGGCTGGCCCGGAGGTGAAAGCTCTCGTGCCGAACCCGAAACGGTCGCCCGATGCGTCGGTGCAGGTGCCCACGCACAAGGATCAGGCGGCCGTCTACCGCCTGTCCGGCGACCTCAACCCGATGCACATCGATCCGAGCTTTTCGGCCATCGCCGGCTACAAGGTGCCGATCCTGCACGGCCTGTGCACGATGGGCGTCTCGGTGAAGGCGGTACTGAAACAGTTCGGTGGGGACGACCCGAGCCTGTTCCGGGCGGCCAAGGTGCGCTTCTCGAAACCGGTCCTACCGGGCCAGACGCTCCGGGTGGACATGTGGAAAGAACCAAACAATCGCGTCTGCTTCCGGACGGTCGTGGTTGAGACGAACACGGAGGTGCTATCGGGTGAGTTGAATCTGTTCCGTGTGGAGATTAAAACCTGCCATGGTGTGGCGTGTGTGTGTGTGTGTTTTTTTTTGTGTGCGCGTTAAGGGTCGCTGTGGTTGCGATGCGTGCAAGAGTCGATCGGTTGTGTAATGTAAACCCGCGGTGTTAGTGCAGTGGCCTTTGCTCAAAGAGGCGTTATTGTGGAGGGGGATTAATTGCACCCTGGATGATGGAAAGCGAGTATTCGCTGCCCAATTGCGGTAGTTGATGTTGATGTGCGGTAGTTGATGTACCCGCCAGTCTAAAGTACGTTCGTCTAGTACTGTGAGTATAAACTGTGATTGGGACGTTTTTGAAAGTTTGAGTTTTTGAAATCTTGTGAGAGTTTTTACATGTGAATTTATACAACACAATCAAGCTAAAATAATGATTCGTCGTATAAGACAGTAGAAACGCAAATAGCATTTAAATTTTTTTCAAAATATTTTTTGCACAAAACGAATTTATTTCGAAAAGCTCTGTAAAGATTACTTCTTTTAGTTATTCGTTATCCTCAAAAGTAGTGTCTTATTTTCTTCTGATTGTTTTTAAACGTTTGCAAGAGTTTTAGTTTAATTACACATTACAAATCGCCAGGTTTAATTTAATTAAGCGATTTTACTTAATTTTTGGCGAGTAACTGGTGAGGCAACATTCTTATTCTGATACCATTAGAATAATATTTTGTACATCGTAGTCAAGGTAAATGGAGCGAACAAAGATGTTTTTCTATGCATTGTTAGTTCCATACCGACCTGGCGTATACCGGGTTGGTTCAAATTTAAAAAAAATCAATGAAAATCTGTAACCTGTAGTGTGTAAAACACTTTACATTAGCGCAAAGAGCGCCTGTTACGTTTGCAACGCTTTATTTTATTTTGTAAGGTGAATCTTCTCAGATTCGACATTACTTTTGCGGTGCACCCAATGATTTTTTTCCGTCCCGCGTTTATGCTGTCAATGTTTACAACCCGTGTTGTCAGTTTGACAGCAGCATACGCTGAGGAGAAATCGTACCACACGCGCTCGCCCACAAACACACCTCTAAAAGTGCGTATAGAAAAACTGTTTCTGGAAGGTTTTTCCCTTGCCCATTAATTCTTGGGCTGTGTCGAAGTTACTTAAAACGTGTGTGTGTCAGTGTGTATTTGCCGGGTGAGTTGCAGTTCGTGCATGTGAAATTTATCGCAATTTTAGTGTGAACAAGTAAATCCCCACCCGGCTTTCATAAATTTGGGCACATTTTGCATTTCATTGGTTTTCAACAGTGAAGAGTCGTAGGTAAACAGTTGTGGCGCTGACCTTTAGTCCCTGTTTCAGTGGTGTGGCTTGATAAGCCGCGAGTTTCCGCTGATTAAAAGGAATGAAGTATTTGTGTATATGAGAGTGTACGAACAACTGGAAGGGTGGAGGAGGTGATGGTATCATTCCCCTTCGTTTGAAGTGTGTTATGCATGATTTGAGGGGCGGGGGAGAAATCGATAAAGCAACCATTGGGATTACACCCGGTAACCCGGTTACTATACCGCAGCTCCTTCTTCAATAGCCGAAAACGATAACGACTAAGCTGCTCTGTCGTAAGTGACCGTCTTAGCAAGCTCTTAGTGTGTGGGGAGGAGCACCGATGATGAGGCATTTATTTAAAGTAGTGACTTTTGACTCCAACCACCACCGGGGGACTTAGGGCCCCGGCCGAAGTAGCTGCTATCATTCGCGATCCGTGGGGGAAGGTTGATAACCACGGTGTGATATCAGTGGGTTTGCCTTCGAGTGCCATATCGACAGCCGGCACGTTGGGTACATTCCGCTTGGCAGCTTCGTTGCGAAAGGAACCACCCCGCAGTCCGCAGTTTCTCATTCCTCTTCTCCTTTGCCGGGCCTCTCGTTTCGTCCGTAGGTGCGTACGTGGACTTTAAACAGATCATCGTCAAACCGAACATGACTGCCGCCGTTGACCTACAGAGCGATGCCGTTTTCACCGGCATCAAGGACCGCGTGGCCGAGAACGAGGCCAAGGCGAAGGCCATCAACGCCGTGTTCCTGTACAAAATCACCAGCGGCGGGAAGGTGGCCAAGGAATGGGGTAAGCTCAACGGTACTGTAGTTCCCTTTCATAGCGTAATCGTGGCTTTTGTCTCCGCTTCCCTCTCCCAGTGCTCGACCTGAAAAACGCCAAAGTGTACGAGGGACCGGTACAGGGCGGTGGTAAGGCCGACACGACCATGACGATAGCCGATGGGGACATGCTCGAGCTGGCGCTCGGCAAACTGCAGCCCCAGACCGCCTTCATGAAGGGCAAGCTGAAGATCACCGGCAACATCATGCTGGCCCAGAAGCTGGCACCGCTGCTGAAGACGGAGGCGAAGCTGTAAGGAAAAGGGGTCCAGACGTCGAGAGCCATCCAACCTGCGTTCATACATTTCCAAAGCTAAAAGCGAAGCTGGCTAGGATGAGCAAACCGCGAAGTCAGCCACCGTCATCCACCCAAGTCTGCTTCTTTGGCTGAGCCAGACGATTAGCAGCGCTGTTGGAGAGCATGACCGGCAAACCTCTGTTTTATTTACGTTCGCCCTGTTTTCCTTAATCTAAGCTGATAAGCCGTTCGGCTCATCGGTCGGTCCAAAAGTGAGCAGGTCACAGGAAGTATGTTCTTGTTTTCTGTTTTTAATTTGTATTCACTGTCGCCTTTTATTTACTATAAAAGCTCTATTATTATGCGTACCGACACTGCTGGGTAGCATTGTATGGTCAAAGATGTTGGCATGTTAACTCACAACTCAACAATTCCGGGGATATGGGCAATAAATGGAAGAACAAAAACTATTTGTACAGAAAAAGCTTACGCATGATTCAATTGCTTTATTGGATGACATTTAAGATCGAGATAATAATAGTATTTATAGAAAAGAAGGAAATTAAATTATCAAATCGATATTGATCATATACATCACAAATACGTATATGTGTTCAAGGAATGTGACTAACACCTTGTGTTACACTAACGACTCCTACTCAGGATAAAGTTTTTTTTCACACGAATTAGTGTGATTTGTGGGTCGTTTCCGCTTGCTCTGTACTCTAAGTATCTATTCCCACTGAGTCATATAATGCTTTGCTTCATTTCACAGTCTTTCACTGTTTCTCAAAAACTTCAATCCCTAGTTAGGAATAATTGGTAGATGCTTTGCTTTGCTTTTTATCCAGGAATTACTGGCCAAGTGTTAAACAAACGTTATCAAACGAAAAAAGTATTTTACAGAAATTATCTCCAGTGCAAAAACACTGTGTACACATTTGAAAGGCAGACATTGTTTTGTTATAATCACCACCGCTTTGCTATGCCTCGTAACTATGGTGCTGAGTTTCATCTGTATGCTGGATAAATTTTATAGTCATGAATATAGCGTGCGTGTTTGCAGACGTAAACCGTTTTCGAGATCTGCGTGATGAGCACTAAGCAAATGAAACACTAAGTGGCTAAGGGCAAATACAGATAATTGATAGGTATGGTATGCATCAGATTGGATAATCTGGTATTGG
>KZ068915.1:7306-32358 GCA_002091845.1 Anopheles cracens
ACTTTACTTTCACTTCCATTCTCGAGCTGCTGCTCGCTGCCGTCTAACCTATGCTGAAAACTGATAAACTCCTCCTCGGGTTTGGCCAAACAACGAGTCCCATCTTCATTTCGCTTTCGTCCCTATCGGGAGGGCAAGGATTTGGGGCCAGAAGCTTTCCAGACTACACCCGAACGCCGAAAACTGTGCAGCCTGGGAACTGCCGTGGGGAGGAGTCATCGTGGAGTCAATGGCCATCCGCCGGTGCAGATGTAAGGGACGTCTCGAGTTCGAGCTTCACCCGAAAGTGCATCGGTAAGCGTCAGCCTTGCTGGATTACGAGTCTTTGTTGCTGGCTGGCGGTAGCACGATACACGTTCGCGTTGAAAGGGAAATGAACCATTCCGGGCGGTAGTTTACGATTTTGGAACCGGGACAGAACAGCGCTACAGGAGCTACTTTTAGCCTCACTTTCGGCGTCGGTGGTTGGAGACGCTTTTCTCAGCTTTGCATCACCTCGTCTGTCATCGGGGATGATGACGATGATGTGTCCAATGTGGCGTTTCTCGCAGCGGGCGGTGTTCTAGGTGGGATACGCGCGGCGGAAGTGATAAACAATGGTTCCGAAAACGGTTCCGTTCAACTCGCGCAAGTGCGGAAGGAAAGCAAAATAAACGCAACCGCGCGCACACACACACACGCGCGCGAAAGCCTCAATTTACATCGTTTCGCGGACATATTGTCGCGGCATATTTATCACCAGCTCGAACGCGACAACCGGGCGCAGGGGTGTCCGGTGAAGAACCGAAGCGTAACGGCGCGGCGTGCGCAATGCACAACACACACCCCTGGGTGGGGGGACTGAAACAAGTTCAAACGCTCGAGTAAATTCTAACGTTATTGCAGTGGTCATCGCAATTTAATCTTTTCTTGAAAATGTTTTCTACAAATTATAAATTTTTATCCGCGAGTACTGCTTGCATCCAAATCAATCGCTTCCATAGAATTACACATCTCTCTTGGTCAAATTTGATCAGGAACTGTTGAACTTATTGAAGCGCTTGGTCAAAAATCCTAACCTCAAAAATACAATTTCTGGCAGCAACTGCTGTAATTGATATTTTCACCAAATGTTAAACCCAGAACCAACATGTATCTCTTGGATGCAAAATCGATCGCACTTGGATGCAAAAATTCGCAACCACGCACTCACTCACCGTGCATTCGAGCGCACAAGTTCAACAGTCGCTCGCTAACCACACTTCCTCACGCGAGGTCGCATTCTGATTTCCGAGCTTTGTGCTCCACACACACACACACACACACACACAATGACAGCAGCCAACCGAGATTACGTGCGTTTTGGGTGGGGAGTTTTCGTGACACCCGCGCGCGCGTTTGTGTGTGTGTACACAACCAAAAACAACAAACAAATAAACAAGACGAGCAAGCAACAACAGTGCAAACAACAACAACAACAACAACAACAACAACAACAACAAAAACCCCACGCGCCCAACGACAAATGGCAGGCAATGTCGACTACGATGGAAAATAGGTGACGAAAGTGAAATTCGTGCGCGAATGGTAAATGGCGACCGGCGGTGGGGAGATTCCCAATTAAAAGCTATTCAACCCCTTACCACGGGCACAACAATTGAGGCGCCAGTGTGAGTGTGTAGGGATGTAAACAAAGCGTCAAACGATGGCAGGAGTGGTGGTGGGAAAATGAAGCGATCAAGTGATCGGCGTTTTTTGCAAAACTTCCTTGGCGAGCGGGTGAGAAGAAAGTCTGTTTGCAACTCGCGCGGTACTAAGGCAATCACTAATCAGTGGTGAGTTTAAGATGAGTTGGTGCCGCCGCCCCGAGGGTTGGTAGTAGTTTTAGCAGTAGTTCCACCATTGCAGCAAACGCGATACGCGAGACTGCGACGACGGTGGAGATGCTGGTTAGGGAGTTGGGAAGAGAGTGGGGATGTGAAGCAGTCGCTCGAACGTCGGCGAACTGTAGTCGGCGAGTGGTTCCGCAAGGGAGGAGAGGGAGATGGTGACGACGCCGGCGACGACGACGAGCAACTGAGCAAGCCTACAATCTGGGTCAAGGCTTAGCGCGGCTCGGTGTGTTACAACAAGGTATACATAAATAATAGCGCCGCCATCACGGATGGGCTGCTGCTCACTACCGCCGCCGCTGCTCACCACCGGCTTCCCACCCAACCCCTTTCACGACAAGATGGCGTACGTGTTTGCCACGACTGGTGTGTTGCAGCGACCCGCATATATGTGCGCAACGTGTCCACGACCGGGGAGACGAACTGCATCCCCCTGTCCTGTGGATGTTGGAACATTATTCGGTGGAAGTTCCGGATGATACCCGGGGTTTGGGTGTGTAGAAGGGTTGGATTGCTTGCCAACCTAACCAACAACGTCAGCAATAGGCATCATCAACAAATACACGAGGAGCACACACAATCGTGAATCGATCTCGCGGCAGGAACAGAAGGAAGAGATGAGGATATTGGTGGCAGCATCACAGTTTAGCTTCACCTTCACTCGCTTGACTGTAGAGTCTCGCGATCTTCACACCAAGCACAACGGTCCACAGTGAAGCAATCGATCTCTGCTTCAACAACCATGCCGCTCAAATCAAGCGCGAGTGACAGTTCAGCTCAGGCACAAAGCAGGCGATGGAGTTAGACAGTTCTGTCGCTGACTAGCAAGAGTCAGAGAGAGAAAGAGAGCGAGCGATATCTCCCTATTGTTTCCCAACCTGCGCTCCGTTCAGCAGCGGTTGGAGAGAGAGAGAGCAAAAAACATGGCAAACATTTGCCGCGGTGGTGTTGTTGCTTCACCATCACCACAACAACCTGTCCGTCAACTAACCCGTGCGGAGCGCAAACAAGAAGCAAAGGGGGTTTACTGCCGTGGCCTGTCAGCGGTCCAATGTTGGCTGCGGGCATACGGGAGCACGAAATGGATAGGAAAAAAACACACTCACTCTCGTACACACAACATTAACATTCTACCCCGGCGCAGGTTGCCACAGGGGGGCATCACTGGACTTTCCCTTCCGACATGGATCGGGATCTTGGCTGGAGGCGTCCACGGCGTACATCCCAGGACCAGTGCCGGGCAGGTGCTGCGCATGAAATCTCATTACGATAATGGCAATCATATTTCCTCCAGGCGGGTGGTAATTGCCCCAAAGGTGAGAGTGAAAAGCAACGGCCGCGGTGGTTGACAATCACGCGCGCGGAACAGCAGCAGTGTGGATGTGTGCGGAACAAAAAGAAAGTCGGAAGCGAGTTCCAGTTCCGAGCCGGCTCCGGGGTGTTGGAGCCGGAGTAGGCCAAGGTTAATAGTGGCCGAGGTTGAGGTAGGTTTTGCGGCTGAACGCTACCGCTACCGGGAGCGACCGCAGTGTGTCCATTTCTTTCGGCTGGACGTGACAGGATGATGAAGCTGTCAAACGCTTCGTCTCGGGGAACGATTCCATTTCCGCACGTGCTGGATATTCCGGGTCGAATTTCTGTCGTCGACTTTGGTTTGAGACTCGATTCCCGGGAATAATTACTCAAACCGTCGTGCCGGAGTCCGGAGATTAGTGACGCTCTTGCATCGAGTGTCACGTATGCTCAATTGACATTCTTGACGGTCTTGTCACTGCCTGGAGAACCGTCGGAAATCCCAGCAATCCAGTTGGGTACGAGTTAGAAGAGTACAATAGCCGGCAAAGTGATGGCCATTTTTGAGAAGTGTTCTCTCTCAAGTCTTCTGCGATCGCCTTAATGGCTCATCATCTGCCTATCGACCCTCTTACAATTAATTATCCCATCTTTCGCAGAACAAAAAAAAAACACAAACTAAAACGTGACTTCTCCGGATCTATCAGTCGGCCCATCTATCAGTCAAGCTAATCTTGTTAAGTTGGACCTAAAGAGAAAACAACATCCAACGATTTGCTACTCCCTCTGCTCGACCCGTTCTACCGAGAAGTCTCCAATCTCCGGGGTTATCTGCGGCGCTTTGGAAACACACCTTTTTTCACTCGATACCGGCATGTTTACGCAAGGCGCATGCCGTAATCTGCCCGAACGCACCACCGTGGTAGCAACAAGACCAGAAAAAACGCCGTGTCCAAACAAATCGGTATCGGAATATTCGGTACATTATCTTGCTCCGGATGCTTAACATCCTCGTAATTTAGGCTCCACGTTCCACCGGGTGCCCCCATGGGTCGAAGTACGTCGCACCAATACACGCTTACATAGGCCGCCTTTGCTCCATACATTCAACCGTCTAGCCGTATTGATCCAGTTTCGTTTTCCTGCCCGTACTCCAATGGCGACAGAGGGCGGACAGAGCGCTATCTGTCTGACCGAAGGACGATCGGCTCTGGGTGTGTGTGTGTGAGTTGGTGTTAGTATCGTCTACGACACAAACGAGAACAGATTTTCTCTCACGCTCCTGCGTGTGTGCGTTTGTACGCTCACCGTTGTACACGGCCGCACTTTCACCCAACACAGCTGTTTCCACGCAGCTTTTTCTCGAGCTCGAGAATCACCGAAGCCGTGTTCTGTCGGCTCGTTTTCACCTACTAAATTATTTCAGAATGAGTTCCGCCAGCGAGTGCACACTTTCACTCTCCCGGCGGGCGCATGGGGAAAAGCAAAAGTGAAAGCATGCATGCCGGGAGCGGAGTTTGGCAGGACACTCACCGCGAGAGAGAGAGAGAGAGCGCGCGAGATTGACGCGGAAAAAGCTTCCTCCGGTACCGGAAACTCCACGGTTCCACTTCCACGAACGAATTAACGGGCCTCCCTCAAAACGATTTCCACCTGTTAGTTCCGCTGGCGCTCCCCACCGCCTTGCCACTTCATTACCGCGTCTCACCGGTTGGGATGGGCTGGGATGGGAGTCTCACACGAGCGAGAAGACACAGCGCCCAACTTCCGCACGACGTTGACGATTAATACAAAATGTATGAAGCGAACGACAGCGAACTTTTCATCATATTTAGCTAGCGTGAATATTTATGACGCTGTTCTGCCATTCCGCAGCTCATAATGCGTTGTGAGTAGCGCAAAACTTGCTCCAAAACTCCAACGCCTTCAGCCCGGATGCCTCCGTCAGCTCCCTGGATGGTGGTGCTGGATTTAAGCTTCGCGAGCGGATATCGCCTGCTGCGATAGCTGCTGCCGGCGAAAATCAATATCCTTGTCGGTCGGCGTTTCGGTTAGCGCCACAGACAGCTGTGCGTCGTCGGAAAATTGTACCCACCACAGTGTGCCGCTAAACGCGAGGCCTCCCGTCAACCATCTGTTGCTCCACGTCGACATCGGGCAGGAAGCGTCGGCTTATGCTAATGGTGTCTAACCGGAGCCTACTAAGCCCGGTCTGAAGTTTATTCTACCGCAGAGCGAGAGCCATACGCAGAGTGAGAGAGTGTGCGTGTGTAGGGCAGGATCGATTCCACGCGGTTTCAAACAACAGTCTGTCCCTGAGATATATACGAGCAACGTTGTGCTCGGAGATACGCGGATTTTGCCAAATTAACAGCTTGGTACAAAATGGAACTGTCATCGTCGATATGAAACGAAAGATAGTACAAGAGCTTTAAGCTTTCCAATTTTCCACCACCAATTCATACTCATTCGATGCTCTACTTTGAAGAAATTCTAGGTTGTCATCATGTATTCGGCTTCCGCGCCCCAAAAACGCTGGAACATACTGTAGGCTTTGATTACCACAAAGGCACCTAATCGGTGCGAAGGGAAACTATAGCCGACGGGAAGTTTTCTAGCAAACTTAGCAAGGGTAACGGCTAAACCTTAGTAAACCTTACCGCCACAACTCAAAAGAATCTGTTGATCTTCATCCACATTTTCCGCATACTCATCGACTTTTCCCGACTCGGGGTGGGGCACATATTCGATATCTCGCTCTTTCTCTCTCACGCCCGCTCGCTCTCTCGCTCTCACGGACGAGTTCGTCGCTATCGCGTTTTCCTGTCGGTTTTCCTCTCGAAACTTCTCCTGCTCGTTCCGGCCAGAGGGAAGCTTTTACGTAACTGCAACAGCAGCAGCAGGATGGCATCATCCCGCGCGAATGGGGCAAGGTGAATGTACGGGCGAGCTTCAATTGAGCTGTTCGACACCGGTCGGTTTGGATGTCCGCTTTGCCGCTGCACACGGTAGTCGATTCATCCATTTCATTTTACGGCGTTAAGAAGATCTCGAACTGTCGAGACAGGGGAGGTGAGAATGGGATCTTTATGTTGGCGCGTAATTTCGCTTCATCGCACCGTAACCGTGCAATGCACGACACGTTCCGCAGGTTAAATCGTTTCGGAATCGGTCGGCGTGAGTCCTTGGGCCCGTGCCGGCTGGGTGGAGATGTCAGAACCCGCAACAACCTTCAGGCAGCTCTCCACCTTCGGAGTCACGAAGCACGATTCGTGCCGGATGGGACATTTCGTCGTTCTCAGCCGCTTCGCTTGACGCGCGGAATGTGTTGTTTACGCTGGTGGATTCTGTACGATCGCCTGCTTTGTTTTACGATCTCCCGCTCGCGCGGGATTGATAAGACTGGTCGTCGCGTCCGTAAATCGAATGATCGAACTTATCTGACGTTTGTTTTTTTGTTGTTCTTCTCTCTTCCAGTGGACACCGAGATACCGATCCTGCCGCAATCGCCAAGTCCGCCACCGCAGCAACGGTCGTCGCTGGCCGGACAGTCGCAGCAGACGTCCAGCCTGCTGGCCAGCACGTTACAGCCGTCCCAGCAGCACAGGCCCCTGCTCCACGGGCTGCTCAGCGGTACGCACATACCGCAGGGCCCGTACCATCGGGGCTACAGCACGTCCAGCACAGGTTAGTCCGGAGTTATTTTCGAGCACTATCGTCCGTCCCGCACAACTTACCTAACACACGTGCACGAGACCGACCGTGGGGCTGCAAGATGAACGAAAAGGCTGTGTCTCGTTTGGAAGATACTTGCAGCTTCACGTCACGTTATTTCAAATTCAAATTTGTATGAAAATTTTCATCTCAATCTTCTTTGTTATTTCAAATCGCCTGTTTGATTCAATCGGAATGCGCACCCTTAAAACACACAGACACAGCTTGAAGTTTTCTATGTTTTATAGTTTTTATCTCATGCCCAATGAAATGCTTGCATCAAAAAACTTGTATTCCAAAAATAATTTTAATGTCCCCTCAACTTTTCCGCCTTCGAGACATGATGTGAGGTATTGAAAATGATAATAATGCCATTGGAAGATAGTCAATCCACTCTTGCTCACTCAGCAATGTGATTCGAACAGTTTTTGGGAGTCGTTTCAATCCATTTCGTGATTCGTGATTCATTTCAACGAGTAAAATACACATCCAGAAGGTTGTGGTTGAAATTGGAAATAATTTAAACCTTCTTATCAGTGCTTTTTTTTCGTATGACAAAGTGGGTCTCTTTTGAAAAACATTAGGCATGATACCAAAACGACTTAATTACCAGCCCTTCTCGCTAGTTCTTTATTAAACACCGCGAGGCAAGGCAAATGTCTTTTTTTCGGAATCCGTCAATTTACTCTATATTTTTTAAACCTAAAAATAACACAGAAACATCGAAGAACCCGCTCATTTGCGCAGCTCACTTCTTCGTGAAGAAATCCGGAGAAGAAAATAAAAACAACAGCACTACGCAACACACAAACTACCTTCCAGGCATGCTACTGCGTTCTGCTCAGCCGCCTGTACGCGAATCCCGGTAATTTCAAACAAACACATTCCAACCGAACCGCGCGTATATCGCGCGCACCCATCTTCCGGTGCTCACCACAGACCCCTTTAGTGGCCCCCTCTGCTCTGGGAGAGGCTCTTGTTGTTTGTCCTTTGGCTTTTCGGGTTGCGGTTGCCGCGCCGTCAAGTTTCACGCAACTTTTCCACCAAACATCAAAACCCGGGGAGGGTGATCCGCGCGTACCGCGCGATGTACGCACCGTTGGCTGTCGATCGCGCGGCGTCAAGGAGTTTTCCCGGTCACCTTTCAACGAGCGCTGGTGATGGACGGTCCGTTCCGGCCGTCTTCGGACGCTGCCGGACGGGATGGCATGGCTGGTCCAACGGGTTTCCGTCCGTTGTCGCCATTGTTCATTTCGTTCGGATGCGCCGTCCCGGGAGATGTTTGCCTTGTTCTTTTTCCTACCCACTTGGTGCTTTATTATTTTTCCCCCTCGCACTCGGGCTCGTCAATCCCGGCCCGGTTGATTATGTGGAATTATTACACATGACGAGTTGTAATTATGAGTGCGCGCCGCGAACTGCGCCGGCTCGCGCGTCACGCGGATCCATCAAAGCATCCCGGATTTTGCCATTTGCCCGCATCGTATTGCTTATCCTTTCTTCTTTCTCCTTACCCTTCTCCACGGTGCCCTCGATATGGTGTAGAAAGCATTAAAAAGAAGAGAAAAAAAGGATCTCATCCTTTATCCTTACCCCGGGAGTTTTGCTCTGATTCTCGCAAGGAAGTGTGGTGCAAAGGGTTCCGCGTGATCCATTCCGGTAGGAATCTTAAAAATGTCAACAACAACAACAACAGGGTACGAAAAAAAACACCGAAGATAGTTAGCATGCCTCGGCAAACGGTGAAACGGTAGCTTACACACGGTAGAGTGACCATTATGGAACCGGAAGTATCTTGGTAGCGCAGTAGCAATCAGGGAAGCCCATCGTTCAGCGGCAGAAGTCAAGGGAGCGAACCCCGTACGATCGCCCTGGTCTGCGCCTGGATCTGCCGATGGTGGCAAAAGGGGAGGAGCAGGAGTGCAATAGAAATGCAAATCACACACGGATACACACCGATCCTGTCCGAAACTAGCACGGTTCACGGTAATCATAACGATGACGACGGTAGCGCGATGCGGTCGGTTTGGATTTATTTATTTTTATATGAGGAAATAAAACGTAAAACGCGACGGCAATGGCGAGATGGAAAGCATACAGGCACAGGAAGCACAGGAGGCACTGGTCCGGTTCGGACAGTTGATGAAACGGAACAGGTAACGAGAGAGGCAAAAGTGTTAAACGGTTCCGTTCGGAAGTTTCCCATCAGTTTTTCATCGCCGTTTTTTTTTCTTTCGACGATGTCCAATAGATCAGAAATGTTCAAGAAAGGTTCCGAAGTCTTCTAAAGCCTTGTTTCTATATACAATATTACTGGATCACTTGAGTCATTCTACCTCATTAATGTTATAACTGACAAAGAGATCAAGTCGTCTTTTATTTGGTACGCATGATAGCTATAGCGACTTCGATTTAGATTCTCCAAAATGCTCTGATTGATTTCCAAAGATCATAGTAGCCATAGGCCGTATGCGGACTTGATTGAGTGGCACCATTTTGTGACGGGTGTTTGATCAAACATCATCATACAGTTGTGTCAGTTATTAGTTTGTTCTTCTGAGTGTGTTCAAGCGTTCGTCAAGCGTTGCCGAGAACAGGACGAACTAGAGAAGAAACCCAAACAATCTCCCGGATCATCCAAAGTCATCATAACTCACCTTACTACGGCGCTCAAATTTCCACACCCTCATGATCGAGGCCCACCCTTACAAGCGCCCGCAATCGCTCATCCCTACCAAGCTGTTGAGTCATCATATTGCAAAAGCGGACCTATAATATATCTGCAACCGCATCCTGCAACCATCCACCTCCATGGATCACAGCGCCGAGAAGCAGAACCGAAAGGGTTTTGAGCAAACAGACATTTGTCGCTAAAACGGTCCCGCGTGCCAGATGAACGAGCAGGGGGTTTGATAAGCTGCAGCTGCAGCGGCCTCGGACAAATGGAATGATGCAGCCATATTCCCGCACGATTTGCTTACCCCGGTGACGGCAGAAGCGTAGGTGGCTTTTGCACAATATGACGAACGGTGTTGACCCTTTTCTCGAATTGAGTAATCAATGCGGCATTGTCCTTGCGGCACAGCTGCGGGCACTGCCGAAAGGATGCAGCCGCCGATCGGCGGCTCATCTGTCAAAATTGTGGCTCCGTGACTCAATCGGTAATGGCACGTGTGTGTGTGTGCAGTCGCTGACGAAGGTGACCGGCCGGGTCACGATATTGTAACCAATGATCCTTTTTTTCCCTCCGCTCGCAACCCAATCGCAGAAGAATGCACCGTAATCCTTAACGCTCGCAAAAAGGATGCACCGGCGGGTCGGACAAATGTTTGACTACTTTGGCACCCTTTTTGGCACTCGACGCACCGTGAAGTGAAGCCCGCACGCTTCATCGGGAAGGTATCCTTTCCGTTTCCTCCCATTCGGTGACGGCACTACTGTTGCGCTCGCTGTTGTGGAGTGTTGTGGTGCAACGAGCAGCGCGCTGCCTAAATTACCACCGATTGAACAAACCCGGCAACCGAAGAAAGGACCGATAATCCCGAAAGAGGGAAGGATAACGTGCGAGCAGATGCACTCCCGGTAGCGGCACAGGTGTCGGTAAGAATTAAAGGATTTCTGCAGTGCAAATAACCGGACCGCAAGCTGACAAGGCCTCGTTTGCACATTGACCAGGCCAGGCGACGGGCGTCAGAAGATCCTTGGGTCCTGTTTCAACACTCACCACTCGGTCCCTCTCGTCATTAAACGCCGAAAAAAAACAACATACTCACACACAAAGATTGAGTGGGATGCTGCTGCTTCCAAAAACCGGCTTTCGCACCGGCTCCTGCTTTAGGCTGCTGAGAGATAAATATTTGAAAGCCCGGCTCCACGCCGAAAGCGTCGTTCTTCAGTGGATGACCTTGCCCGGAACAGGCTCCCCAATTTCTTTGCCTTGTTTTCTTGCCTTGCGTTGCTTGCTTTATCGGAGTGTTTTACATAACGTCAGGATCACGGAAACGGCACATCATTTTGAAGTGAGGCTGCTCCCGTGCTCCATGCATGAGTCATGACGGAACGGTTCGCTGCGGAAGATTTGTTCCGGGCACTCCAACATCTTCCGGCTCTCATCGGGCCGGTGTCTGCGACACATCCTTTACCAGCGCATCCTTTACCGACGGTACTATCCTGCTGGGCTCCGGCCGCCCCGTCCGGAAATCGTGTTACACGACACGCAGGTTTCCTTTACTCCGCTCTATTATTTGTCGTGCCCGGGTTTGCCGGCCGGTTTCCGGTGGCCGGTGGGTGGTTTGGACTCCTTTTTTCCCTCCCTGCTGTGTGCGCTGTGCGCACGTGAGGCTGGCTTTGAAGGCATCCTGCCTGCGTTGGGCAGGATGAGGTTGGGGTATTACTGTTTTACTTCTTCGTTCGCCCGTCGTTCGCCCCCGCACAATCACTTATTCATGAACGATGTGCACGCCGTACCCTCCGCTGTACGCTCTCGTAAAAAGGAAGACATAAAAGAACTCACGTAACCAGCCGCCTTCCGGAGGAGCCAGCCGGCGGGCTGTGGAGCAAGTTGATTTCGTAATTTCCGGGAGCCGGGCCCGTGGCAAACAAAGCCGGGCATGAGCCGTGCGCTCCCTGATTGCGCCGGCTGACCTGACCCTTCAGGACCGCGTGGCAGCACGTGGCATTGCGAACATTTTATCGGAAGAAAGAATTCAACATGAGTTTCGTCATTTCTCGACGGATTTTTCCAGTAAAACTAAGGAAATAGTGTATTAATCGCTCAGTTCACTTCTGGAAAGCTCGCCCCATACTCAAAATGAACCAGAACTACTTTTCGGTATGATGTAGGTGTTTATGTGAAGAGGCAGCTTAAAATCCAAAGCATGTTGACACATCAACAAAAAATCAAACAAAGTCAAACAAGCCCACCTTTTCGCAGAAGGTTTTCGTAGTGTGCTAAAAGGATGAAATCAAAGGCGCTTAAAGCTCATAACGCTACTTTGACCTTACTAAAGTGTTATTCGAATGTGTTCCTCTCCGGAGTTGTGAACATATTTTAGCATTTTAATCTGCCTATCTTCATGTTTTTTATCATGCTGAAAGTTGCTGGTTTGGTTTGGTAAACTATAATACGAGAATGAAGCAGAAATGTTGGAAGAACCAAAGCGATAAGATTTGAAGCTGTCACATAGTAGCACTTGAGATACTATATGCCATTATGTTGCAACTTCTGAAGGTGGGCGTATGGTTCGGTGTGCAAGCTCAAGGTTTCGCACACCAGAAGTTATGGGTTCGAATCTCAACTGGACCGACCCGAATGAAGTAAATGGAAACTAAATCTGCTAGAGACCCTCTTTTAGAGGTTGTTGTACGACGCCATTATTCGTTCTAGAAAATGTATGTCTTTAGATGACCAGGTCATTATTTCAGTTCGTCTGTTGTGAGACTCCATTAGACTGTGTTATATTTGGTCTGCCTCAAACCAAAGAACTATTACTTTTCCAAAGTAAACGCATCATCTTCTTAATCTAAAATCAAAACCTAGGCAAGCGATTCTTGTTGACTTACTCCGCTTCGGAAGCAAGGGTTCTCCGACATTACGGAACCCGTTTTCGGCTCCTGTGTGCGTGCGCGTCAGACCACGCGGTCAAATGACGGATGAATCAATTACGCCGGACTAATGGACCCGGCACACGATGATCCGATCCCGCGAATGTGCGAATCCTTTCGGATGATGGTCCGGACGTGTATTTTTGCCCCGTAATCCTTCTTGCTGGGCAAAGAAAGTCGCAAACCCCCCGTGAGCGCCGGCAAAGGAGCGTCCTGTCCTTTGTCCGCGAGTGCGAGTGAGTGATCGTCGTTTGATGGGTTTCACCCCTCAAACTGTGACCAAATCAAGCGAAAAGCAATAAATTACGATGACACATTTCGTTTGTGCGTGCTCGCGGGAGAACCGGAAGATCGCGGTGCGTTTGGTTGTTTTCTACTATTTTTTATTTCAATCATTTTGAAATTAGAACCGAACCGGCTCGCGCCCGCCCCGGGCTCGGTACGATCGCCGCTGTTAAATAAATAAATCATTCGGGGTATTTTTTTTTGTTCGCCTTCCTTCGCTGCTGTGTTGCTACATTGCAAGTGACAAAAAGAATCCCTAAACAAAGTAATTAAACGGAAGACAACCGTCAAAGCTGCCATTCCGCGTCCGCGGGACTCCGACCGCCAGACGGCGAGGAAACGTGAGAAAAACGGGCAGCGCGATCCGCGCGGCGATAACACTTTATTGGCCGCGGCGCACCCTTTCTTTCCACTTTCTTCGCCGGCGCTGACCGGCTGCGGCCGTTTCGGGTCGCAGAGGAATATCCGGTTGTGCCGGGTGCGCCTTTCCACACGGTGTCCTCGTTCGGATTTCACTTCCTTCTTTCTCCCGGGGGTTCCCTTGCCGGCACACGGGATGGAAAGCATTCAAAGTATGCAAACATCGAATGACAAAGAAATCAAACGCCGCACGCAAAAGGGATGCTGACCAAGGTGAGCCGGAGTCGCGTCTCGTCCGCGGAGTGCGCCGTGGGGTGTGGAACCGGCGACCGGTTTGCCCGTTTTGATGGCCAGTGTTGAACTAGTCCATCAAATTGTTGCGATTAGCCGCGCTGCTCAATCAGCGTGCGCGCGCGCGCGCGCAATCCCTGTAGGGAGAATCCCCACCCGGGGTTCCCGCGGGAAGATAATCTTCTAATGCCGCGCGCGTTCCTACCGCGTTCTCCCGTCCGTGGCAGGCATTTTATGGCACCCGTTGAAAGGGCTCAACCAACTTCTTCCTGGTTCTGGTCGGGGGGTTTCGTATAACGAGCTGCGACCGGGAACGAGTTCGATCGGTTTGATGAAACCAGCGGAGCGTACCATGTAAGTAGAGATATCGTTTTGATACTTGTTTTAAACGTGTGCAGGAAATGGCTTTATTTCAAACCCATCCCCAACCTGGTATTGACAGTCTCTGGACAGTTCTAGATACAAGTACGGTCCTGGAGCAAAGAATGTCAATGAAAGTCTCAGTTACTAATGTTTGTCCAGAACCTCAATAAACGAAATAACCTCAATTTTAAACTATTATCGAAGATTCTGAATGTTGCTAGGATGTTCCAAGAACTCTGTAGTAGAAAAAGATGCACCATGGGCTTGTTGCTATACATATCTGTAAATATACGAACTGTACATCAACTTAATATTGCTGTCTTGGGTATTAGGATGTCCCAGATACACAAACTGTCATGAATGGTCTCGGATACCAGAAATGATCGAGAACTGTAGCCTACTTTTATAACTATATACAGCACTTAGCAGCTCAATGTCAACCTGATATTGAGTGTTAAGGACAGAAGGGTAATTCAAAGATAGATAACAATGTTTATCCGGAAATGGGCCATAGTTCCTTCTTATAATTATGCACTTCACCTGGATACACCGATATTCCAGAAACTCTTCCTCCCTTTAAAGTGTTCAAATGCCAGGGCTTATTCTAGATGAGTGATCGCAAGAGCTTTCCAGCTATAAGTATCTGTAACATATAAGCTTTGTATGAAACTCAAGGTTAACAGTTTTAGATACAAGAATGATTCAGGAGCTTAGTCTGTCTTTGAAAGCCTCAGATTCCAGAACTCATCTCATATTTTTGAAAGAGGTTATAAACTGGTTTCATACCTATGTATAGCACACCTCAACACAATGTAAACTGGACAAGTATGCTGGATACAGTTCTTTCTATAAGTGTTCTTGCCGCTCTACATCGATTGTATGAAAGTTTTTCATACATTTCTTAAACAGTTCCTTCAAAGAGTTCCTATCTATCGCGCATATCGTGCTCGTCAAGATGCGCTGGAACTCGCGAGCCGTAACACTTTATCGCCGAACTGGACTACCCATATTACAACATGCCAGCATCGGGCAGCCTTGCTTTCCCGCCTCCACAGCCGACCTCTTTTCTTATCTCGCAAGGTGGTTCTCGCTCGAGGACGCGCGCGCGCGCGCTCCACGATTACGCCACCAGTTGCGAGGTGCATTTGATTCGCTTGATTTGACACTGACGTGCGCGACGGGCTTCCCGACGATTCCCGCGGTCGACCGCGTCTTACGCGCTAGTCTTTGACCCCTCCCGTTGATGGCCGAACGTGCTACTACTACGACTGCTCGTTTTTCGGGAATGAGTTTATTATCTGCGACCAACGGGCACTATCTGTGAGCGTTTTTATTGTTTTTGGTTGCAACCGTGTATGCACCGCCCTGCATCGACCGGTGGTCACACTTCTGCCTGATAACGCCACCAACACCAGCGGTCCCGATAGCGCCACGCTAGGCGTATCTTGCTCATTCGGTTGGTTTCTCCTTTTTTGCTGTTGTTTCTGTTTGCTGCTGTCTTCATTACCAGGTACCTCATACTGTTTGTTTTGTGCAACGCGCTACACACGCTTAGTTGTTGGGGTGCAGCGGGCGTGCAGAACGAACCGAGGCCGGTGATTGGAGAGGTGACGTTTTTATCAGTTGTATTGTGCTTAAAAATACTTCCTGATTGAAGACGCCAGCGTCAGCGTGGGGTAGCTCGGCTCCCTTGCCTTCAGCCGATAGCGCTGGATCGAACGATCGCGTCCGATGGGCTTGTTTGGGGTGTAGGTGAGCACGTTATTTGATGGGCTATTTTTAAGCCGGAGTTTAGGGTACATCATTATGCGATGTAATACTGGGGAGAGCTAGCATATCTAGAGGGACCTTTGATTTGTGCGATCCTAAAAACCATCCAATTGGAGGGCTAGTTTATGATCCTATATTGCAAAAGTACGCCATATCCACTCCGTCGCGAAAAAGAGAAACCCCTGCCCAACCGGAAGAAAGCGCCCAAAGGTACTACATCCTCAAGCGGTGTGTGTCTAGAACGTGCCGGCCGCACGTACATCACTTCCACCCGTCCCCTAATAGGCGTGCTTTTCGGCTGCATTACCTCAGCAAATAACTTCCCCCCTCGGACGCGCAGCCCACGAAGATGGCCCTGCACATATAATACACACTTCCGCTTGGGTTCGCAACAACGCGGTGCGTGTGGTTGTGTGCGGCGCCGTGCGGCGGTACCGTTTTCGGACTGCGGCGTGCCTTCCGCCGGCAACACACCGCACTGTTTTCCACTTGCTGAAGGTCAGTTCTGGGCTCGCTTCAACGGGCCTGTTATGCGTTCTTATGCAAACCGGCCGACAGTGCGCCGGAGAGGGAAAAACACTGCGCGCTTTTCCACGCGCACTGTTCTGCGGTGCGTTCCTTTTCTAGCCACCTCGGCAAAATAGAAACTCTTGCGGGCAGGGTAAACAAGGCGGGTGCGGACTTTGTTTTTCTTTTTGCTGCGGGGGGGGGGGGGGGGGGGACGCATGTACGCTGCTTGTGTAGGGGGTTGATAGCGGGTGCCGGAGATGAGGTTTGGAGGACAGTACACCGTAGATAGCGGTGTCCATGGCATGGCCGTGTAGGTGCACCTCCCATCAAATCCCAGCCCCCTCGCAAGAGTGATAAGCTGCACAACAGGAGAGAAAAAACTCAATCGACTGGGAAGAAGGAGAAGTACCGAGCTCGTTTGCGAACACGGAAGTGAACTAGGGGTTTTGTTTTCTTTATTTCTTGCTATCATTCTGTGGAATATTGGCTGCATTATGCTCACATTACTATCATTGCAATCACATCTAAACAAATAAATTTCTTACGGTTTCACGCTAGATGGCGCTGGTGGAAACTACTGCTGCGTTTGACAGTTCTAGCACACCAGAAACTCGTGATTCTCTTAGTTACTCACCTTGGTAATCTCAGTAGGCTGTCCACATTCCTTATATTTACATGTAGTATTGATCTCCTACATTGTTTTCTTTTCAAGACCTTTACAATTGTTTTTCAATTATTTTACTGGAATGATCATCTAAATATGGAGAAGTACAGACCAACAGATGAGGAATACGCCACGTGTTGGCTTTTGAATGGAAAAAGAAGAGAGAATCAAATGTGATCATTTTTATTCGCAAAGATCAATGCAAACACTTGGAAAATTGATTGGTGGTGTGCAGAGTTTTGCCTGTCAGTTTGTATTTCGAAAAATATGATCTAAATATCACTTTCACTTCGGTGCTGGAGGGGTCTTCAATTGGAATGACTTGAATCAAGGTGCACAGCTGAGAACAAGGTCATTTCATGCCTGAAATGGATCAACATCACCAAGCATGAGATGGATATCGTAACTATCAGTCCAATTTACCAGTTCTCCTACAAACGCTGATTCATTTATCTTCAATGGAGCCTGCCGTACACCAAGTTTTTGCATCTTTAAAAAAAAAGAAGCACCACCATCATCATCATCATCCCCCTGCCGAGCACACACAGTCGCGGAAACGTTCGCGGATCTGCTTTTTTGATTACTTTTTTGTGATGTTGCTGTTAGCTCGTTTTAGCAGACGTTTGATAACGCACACACAGCTTCGGGAGGGGCGAGGGAAACCGCATCCGACGGCGGGTCTGTGTGTGTGTGCGTTTGTTCGTTCCGTACATTGCCAATTGCGATAAGAATGCGTTTCGGGTATTTATGCGATTTTTTTTTGCCTGTTCGCACCACCACCCAAATTGCTTGTGGAGAAGCTCGCAAGAAGGCAGCCCGCGGGAAGAAGGCACATGTTGGCCCTGCCACAGTGCCAGTACGGGTCGCGCGAGGTGCATACGTGACGATTGAGACCGCATGTACGCTGCTTGTGTAGGGGGTTGATAGCGGGTGCCGGAGATGAGGTTTGGAGGACAGTACACCGTAGATAGCGGTGTCCATGGCATGGCCGTGTAGGTGCACCTCCCATCAAATCCCAGCCCCCTCGCAAGAGTGATAAGCTGCACAACAGGAGAGAAAAAACTCAATCGACTGGGAAGAAGGAGAAGTACCGAGCTCGTTTGCGAACACGGAAGTGAACTAGGGGTTTTGTTTTCTTTATTTCTTGCTATCATTCTGTGGAATATTGGCTGCATTATGCTCACATTACTATCATTGCAATCCGAACCGCGAGGAAAGGATTTCAGCGCAATCCCACCCCACGGTGCAGAAGAAAAACAACCCATTTTTCGTGTGGGAGATGATTCGGGGGTGGGGGCATAAATATTGCATTTGCAGCTGCGTGACAGGAGACCCGGCGAGGCGGTGATCTTGTGTCAGCATCATAAAAAACACACACACCCAGCACACTGATCACGTCTGACCGGGTCACTGAACCTTGGCGTGTCCTTTTTTTGTGCTGCTGTTGTCGCCCGGATGAACGTAGGTGGATCCTACCCGTAACCGATCGCGTCACACCGACTCGTAAACAAAGCATTAATCATTTACATTGGCACGATTTAAAAAATGGCGCCGAATGCACCGGTTGCACGTTGGCAAATGTTCCAACACACACACACATCTGTGCAGCGAAACGTCGACGAGTTATGAGATGCTATAAACGCGACGTTTGTCACCTGTGAGGCGTCTTAAAGTCCGACCACTGCTCAATTCATAAAAATTTGTGTGCGCAAAATTCGCGACCGGCATAATGGCCGCACCCATTAGTCCATTGCGTTGGCACCTCGCTGTCTTCCGCTGTCGTAGACTCCAGTGCAAGACGACGGGCTATTAGGGCGAACAGAGCGAACGATTAGCTCGCTCTCTTCCTCGGGGAACGTTAAACTTTTCGCACCGAATCACAGATCCGCGTTTTTTTATCACCCAGACGATTATTTGCACGTCAGTCTATTAGTGCATCCCGTTCTGCAGGCGTAGACGTGTGGTTTTTCGCTTTTCTGGTGCTTCTGGTTCGTGCCCCGTTTCTACCACCAAATTTATTATCAACAGCCCGGTCCGCCACTTCCGCATTGCCTGTAGCGGTGAGCGGAGTAACTCACACAAACCAACCGTCCAGAAGAAGCGGAGAGCGGTGCTTCGGTGCTAAAAAAAAGAAGCACCACCATCATCATCATCATCCCCCTGCCGAGCACACACAGTCGCGGAAACGTTCGCGGATCTGCTTTTTTGATTACTTTTTTGTGATGTTGCTGTTAGCTCGTTTTAGCAGACGTTTGATAACGCACACACAGCTTCGGGAGGGGCGAGGGAAACCGCATCCGACGGCGGGTCTGTGTCAGGACAAACCGGATGATATTCGCCTGCAGGAGAGACAGCAGCTGCACCGCCATTCCGCTCGGGCTGCCGGCCGAACGCACAGCGATCTGACGATCGCTCTGGCAGCTATAATTAGCACCAGTCCAAGCCGAGAAGGAAACTGCAGGAAGACAAACAAAACACATGCAATCACATGCGCGCGTACATTCGCGTTCCGTGCTTGTGTGTGTTTTTTTATTGCGTTTCCGAGTTGTATATTTAAAAGAAAAAAGCATGTCGCGCCACATTAGTTGCAGCGCGGTGGGCTGCGAACCGCGAGGAAAGGATTTCAGCGCAATCCCACCCCACGGTGCAGAAGAAAAACAACCCATTTTTCGTGTGGGAGATGAAGAGCAGCTTTGGAAGAAGACGTTGCAAGCGGAACCGAGCGATCGCATTTCAACGCTCAGCTTCCCCAGCTGCACGTTCCGGTCTTCGGGGCTCCCGCTGTATCGGGATATAATTAGCCAACGCGAAGCGCCTGCTACTGCACATTCAGCATCCCCGGAATTCCGCGTGTCAATCGCGCGCGCGCGCTTCTTTATTTCGGCGTCTGGTTGCCGTGGAGTTTCAGTGCGCGATTTCATTTTTATGCCCGCCGCTTCCTGTCCGGACCGATACGCGCGTGCTAATTGATTCGAAGCGGGCACTTCCTCGTCATCTTCCAGCGCCATCGTTGCCATCGTTAGCGCGGACAGCAGAGCTTGTGGAGCCAGAGCAGACGTACCGGGTTTTACGACCAGCGCTACTGCCCTGGTGACAGTTACATTCGATGTCACCAATTAACTTGGTGGCCGGTTCTGGGTCTAGCAAGCGCGCCCGGACCGATTTTATTGCGCCGGATAGCTTCCACGACGCTGCGCCACACATTAAACCATTATTAAACACTTCCGGGAGCGCGTCCAGAGAGAGAGAGAGACAGGCGGATTTTGGGACGACAGGAGCACCCTAGAACGTTCTCCAACACCGGGGTGACGATTTGCGAAATAAAATCGCCCATAAATCGGAACCCCACGGTTAATCACTGCTGCGGGTGGGCCTGCAGTTCATGCAGAAACAGCAACAACGAAAAAAAAAACCGTCGCCAATGTGGTGTACGTGCCCCCGGGCGGGAGACCAAATGCCGACGAAATCGTATGCAAATCGCGATTCAAATGCAATTCACACGGAAACGTTCCAGCCGCTTCCTGATTTTTCGCCCGCACCCAAACTCACACACGGACCCGTAGTCGTCGCAATTAGGGAGCACCCGTAGACAATCACTTTCCCGGGCAGTGTGATTCTGTCCCACTCCGGAACTATTCTCCCGGTGCCAGGCACATTCCCGGAAGGGATAATTTATTCGCGCTTCAACCCAAGACGATCGCCTATCTCGGTCCCGTTCGTCCCCGTCCCAAGGGAGCGGAATCTCAAAAATGGCATCCTGCATCTTGCAGCCATACTCGTCCATACATTCGTAACGCCGTCCGATCATTACCGATTCACAGTGCATCCGCACGACCGGACGCCACGGACGCCTGGAAGTGCAGTTGCTTGTGTTGCGCTCGAGACGTAACTGCGTTTTCGAGCATTCTTTTCCACGACCAGACTTAAGAATGACTCGTGTTCGTCCCATTTCCTACAAACGACTTCCAGGCGCGCTCCATATGGATATGGAGAGTCATAAAGAGCGGAAGGCAAATATCAGCACTGCCACCTCCGCGCTAATTTGATTTGATCCGCATCCCTTTTGCGGGTGGTGCACGCACACACACGGAGAGCGCGATCATTGACCCGTTGTTTTTTTTGTGGGGGGGGGGGGGGGGGGAGGGGGTGCTGGAAACACTGGCCCACGTGCTGCATTGGCGAGCTTCTCGAAGGCCACCGGAGGCGGAGGAGAAACTAGCGTGCCAGATTGGCAAAATGGCGCCTGGCCGAAACGAAACTCCGTCTCGGTCAGGTGGATGGAATTTGCGAAACCGGAAGTGCAACCCATCGGCAAGACGCGTCGTGCGGAGAATCGTAAATTTAGTGTGGTAAAACCCGGCTCCCCCGAGAGTCATGATTCATTCGCCTTTGGAGAGCATTTCTCTTCCAACGCGTTGACTCACACCGCCAAAGGTAGACCGAGCAGAGCAGGGAGTCATCCTGCCGATCCGATCAACTTATGACATGCCGTCCCCACTAATGACGCAACGTAGTCGAGCCGCACGAGACCGATGTGTCGTGTGGAGGTGTTTAGCACCCAGTGCTTCCGGAGAACTACTGCAGCCCTTGAAGTTTGCGAGGGCACTGTGAAGCCTCCAGCCGCTTCCTGATTTTTCGCCCGCACCCAAACTCACACACGGACCCGTAGTCGTCGCAATTAGGGAGCACCCGTAGACTCCGGCCCAGACAGACCGACAGACAGGCAGACAGACAGGTTCACCGGGGGAAGGTGTTTCTTTTGTCGGTACGTTTGGTAACACATCTTGTTACTTCGTCTGTTTTTTCCCCTGTGTTGTTTTGGTATGTCGGTTTGGTACTTGTCTTTGGCTGGCTCGTCAGCTGCACTTCCGTTTTGCGAGCAGCGACGCAGGATGCGTTTAAAGCGTCCGGAGGTTATTTTAATTCGCACCAGCACAGACACACACACACGTCAGATGGAACGAAACGCGTTGAATCATGTGGGGCAACTGAAAAACACATGTTGTACTTGTTAGGCAGAGCAGTTGTTTTCGTTCGCTCGTTTAAAAACCGATCTCAATCATCGCGATTCGATAGACGCACCCGGAGGAAGGTAATATAAGACAAGATAATATATAGCATAATAAGATGAAAATGAGAATAAGACGTTGATAAAGAAATTTACAAGAAGATCACATACTTCGGATGAGATTTATCAAATGCAGTTTATGTATGGCTAAACTGACAAGCTTTTTCAAAACAAGATTACTGATGCGTTAATAATGCCATACAGCCTGTAACTTACATACTTTCAGGATGGTTTAACAAAAGTGCGCCTTAAGGTAGGCAATCTGTCCAAGTTATTTGCCTCATTTATGATTTTCGAATGCTTTAATTGTCCATCATCTACTGGCAACGTGTAATGCGACTTAAAATGAATGCGTTTGCCTACAAAATTGCACATTTGTAGGCTGATTGCTGATTAAGCCATTTCACCAGATCTTTATTTACACTTTTTTTTTGCAAACGCATTGTTTAATAAGTCAAATTGAGCATTCATAACGCGTTGATCAAGTATTTTCCCAGTGGTTTACCTAAATAACGCCCAAAAGGTATGCAATGTGCATTGCATCAACGCTCAAAAACGTTTTATTTGGCTATTAATCTCAGCGGGAAGTATTGTCATAGCTAACAGATAAGGTACTAATAAAGCGTAGGTGCATGTTGCATACTTGTTGGCGCTAATCAGATATACCAACAACAAAAAAAATCTAAACAACTATCATGACAAATTGACTGTCTTACACAAACCCGCACTATCATTGAACCGGAAAAGCTATTTCGTATCGACTTCCGGACTTTAATTCGATTAGATAACATTAGGACGCCCACCGGCCCACATCCACCTCCCGGTTACACCACACCCAGAGACGATCGACCCACCGATGTAATCCTTGTTTACCGAACCGACCTGGTCGGGAGAAAGTGCGTCCATATCCAAGTGCGCGACTGCCCAGGTTGCCCGGCTCTCGGGGTGGCGCAATACGCGCACACACACACCTTCGGCGACCTTCAGCGAATGCAGGCAAAGACAATGTGTCGATGACCACCGTCAACGTACCGTGGGGTGGCATGCGCACACCGGTTTGTTTGTTTGCACTTGCACTCCCCCCGGATGCGACGTCGGAAGTGCCGTGGAAGAGATAGAATTAGCGCAATCAATTACGCGCGCGCTCCGTTGCCAGCCCCAACCAGGGTGGGAGTGTGAAATAATTTAAAATAGTATAATGCAATGCACAACATCATCGGACCCGCGCTTGGGGTCAGCTGCCTTCAGGCAGTGCAGTGGACGTACTGTGTGTGTGTAGCCAGTCGCTTCCTGGTCATTGGTCCTCCTAACTCTCCGTGCGGCGTTCCAGGCTCCACCGGTTCGGCAACATTTCAGCAGGTTGAGCACGAACGGGTTATGATGCGACTGGAGACTGCGTATGATTAGGATGTGAGACGCAGCGTCCGTCAATTTAACGGGGCTGCAGAAGGTTTTTTTTCTCTCTCTTGGACGGTTGCAATTATCGTTTGCCGCAAGTGCACGCTTTGTGTTGCAATGGCGAGCATTTCCGCCGTAAAGAACGATCGGATCAATTGAAGCATCTCAAAACAAAGCTTCGAGACGTCTCCTTCCAAAACTTTGCCTCCATCTCATTATCAGCCCCGTGTCCGTGTTGACACTCCACAAGTACGCTGCTGCTGCTGCTGCGACAATGTATGGGGGCACTTAAATTTTCGCTTAAGTGTTGTCCCGCTCCGCTTGCAATTGGTAAATATTCGAGCTTCCTAATGGAGCACCACTCGAGCGCGAGCGACACTTCCGCCGGTGGCCGAGATGGTGGCCGCCAGGTATGACTCACAACACCGAAGTTGTTGGACGTATAACTCTACATCCTCGTGTTTCCAACGGAACGGTTTGTCCCGAAGAGCCCAAAGTCTAGACTTTAATCTTCACACACGCTGGATTAGCGCTCTACGGAGGCCTGGAATGTAGTTAGGAAGGAATTTCCACCACTCAAACTGCATCCGGAGATGCGTTTCGGACGCCCAAACCCACTTCAGCCACCTGTAGACTCCGGGTCGGGAAACGTTTCTACTAATTAAAATGCGCTCGAGGGCTCGCCTCAACTCGCCTGCTTGACGGGAAATGCACAGAATCACTCTCTCTTTTACTCCGGCGTCCGGCGGTGGGCCATCGGACGATAAGCCGGACGGTGTTGTCGCTAAGCCACCACTCTTGGGGAGGGGTGGGTGGGCCAGTAGCATGTGCAGCGCGTTAGCGTACAATAAGGAAACAGGCAACTGGAGCGTAGCGTACCGGGAGTGGGCGCTGATAAGCGAGAACCCCTGCTAGGTTCCAGGCGTTAGCGCTGTCTGTGCTACTATCACTACGCACTACTGCCGCTTTCGCACGTCCTAATCAGCTACTCATTCCGGGAGTGGTCAAGTTCAATGTCGCCTCGATGTGGATGCCGCGCGTACTGACTCAGTTCTCTCTGCTCTCTCTCTCTCCCTGCTAGGTTCCAGGCGTTAGCGCTGTCTGTGCTACTATCACTACGCACTACTGCCGCTTTCGCACGTCCTAATCAGCTACTCATTCCGGGAGTGGTCAAGTTCAATGTCGCCTCGATGTGGATGCCGCGCGTACTGACTCAGTTCTCTCTGCTCTCTCTCTCTCACTCTCTCTCCCCACAGTGTCGGACAACTATCACTACCTGCACTCGATGAACTCACCGAACGGGTATCCGTCTGCAGCGGCCGCCGCTGCCGCCGCCGCCGCCAGCCACTTCGCTTCCGGTGGAGCTGCTACCGGTGGTGCTGGAGGTGTTGGTGGCGCCGGCGGTGCCTCCAACGGAACGGCCAGCAATGGGCCCGGAGCTGGGTCGCTGGGTCGCGGCGGATCCGGTGCCGGCGGAGCGATCGGTCAGCACGGCCATCTTGGTTCGCATCATGCAGCGGCAGTCGCCGCCGCCGCTGCCGCCCACCACCACGGACACCTCGGCCAGCAGCATCTCGCGCATCACGGGCACGGGGGCGGCGCCGGGCACGGTCCCGTCGGTGGGGCGAACTCGGCAGCGGCCGCCGCCGCCGCCCTGATGGCGAACGGGATCGTGAGCGGGCTCGGCCATCACGGGCAGCACGGACCGCACAACGTGTCGTCCAGCTGCCCGGACGATCTGTCCTACATGCTGGAGCTCGGCTTCCCGCCGCGCAAGCTGAAGAAGCCGAAGAAGCCGAAGCTGGAGATGGGCGTGAAGCGGAAGTCGCGCGAGGGCTCCACCACGTACCTGTGGGAGTTC
>KZ068916.1:2764-17351 GCA_002091845.1 Anopheles cracens
CATCACAAATTGGGTGTAGGGTTTTTGCAACGAATGTGTCACCTGGTGGTTCCGTCTCAAGGGCCTCGGGCATCCGGTTTTGGGGAGGTTAAGAGCGGCGCATGGTGGGCAATTTCATTGACGTCGCGGTTTGCGCGTTGAAACACGCAAACTTTCACCGACTTTGCATACACTTTGTACCTTGAGGTGCGGCGTTGGGTTTCCTCTCATGGCTTTACGTTAGCGCACTTCTCCCCGTGCCGTGCGTGCTTCACTCGGGCTGATGGGTCATTTTCTGCTCAAGGTGAAACTGTCTGCAACCGGCGTGGACACGGTGCCGTACCGTTTTGTAACAGCGTCCAGTCATACTCGCTGTCCACTCGGCAGTCTTTGGAGTTCTTCGGCGAGGCGGTCATTGGGTTTGTGCTTCGCGTGCGCAAACGCTCATTTTTTTCTTCCTATATGCAATTGGAAGGTCAGCCGTAGTAGCTTTGGGATGGGTTACTAAAAGAGGAGAAAATGAATGAGTTCTTCAGAGTAATGACACTGACACCTCAATTCACGTTGTGAAGACAGCGTGGTGAGCTATCCTTGAGGAACATTTTCAACATCGGCCATTTGAAAGCTTTAAGATAAATATACTGCAAACCGTACAATAAGACGGAAAAAATCATGGCTATAATGCAATATATGTAAATTCAAGTCTATATAAGCAAATATTGAAACTACAAGAATAAACTTCTGAACTGATTGATTGACAGCTCCAAAGATGATGTACCCGGCAACCTTAAAAAAAATATTTTTTTTTTTGCTGATTGCATACATTCGGGCTGATAAAGCAAATTTTCTCCAAATTCTATGCAATGCGCACTACACCAAAGCTTCATTATCGCTTTATAAACGTTTTATTTGCCTGTTTAGCAAATATATTCTCATGAGGCTAAACAAAAGAAAGAGAGAGCCAGGTTAAACCCTTTTTTTTTTGCTGATTGCATACATTCGGGCTGATAAAGCAAATTTTCTCCAAATTCTATGCAATGCGCACTACACCAAAGCTTCATTATCGCTTTATAAACGTTTTATTTGCCTGTTTAGCAAATATATTCTCATGAGGCTAAACAAAAGAAAGAGAGAGCCAGGTTAAACCCGATTTGTATAGCTAGTAAATCCATTCCGACGACTACAAATGATGTTGATATTGGGTATGTATTATTTATGGTGTCAAGGAAATGGAAGGCTAATGTATTTATCCCCGTGTTTGTGTGTCATCAGTGTGCAAAAATAAAATATCAATTCGAGCGACGATGCGATGGACCTCTAGCGGGGGACCTCTTTGCGGTACCTTGCCCCCTAACCTTGCGGTACTCGGATTTTGCACGTTTGTTTGTTTGTTTATACGCGCCGTTCCCGTTTGAAGCCTTTCGCCGGCCGGGACTGCACTTCCCCAAAAGCCCCGCTGCTGCATGGTTACATTATTTGCCTCCAAAATTGCATCCATTAGCAGCAGGAGAGAAGGAGCAGCGAGTGGAAACCTCCGGGGCCCGTAAATAAATGTCACATGTGTGTATTTAAAATGCATGACAAGTAGACACGGTACTGTGGAGCGCGAGCGCGCCGACATAAAAAAATGGAACTGCAGCAATGCACAAACACACAGAAAAAAGGTTGAAAATGAATGGCAAACAAGCGGCACAACGGCGGCAAAATGTGTCACCTGGTGGTTCCGTCTCAAGGGCCTCGGGCATCCGGTTTTGGGGAGGTTAAGAGCGGCGCATGGTGGGCAATTCCATTGACGTCGCGGTTTGCGCGTTGAAACACGCAAACTTTCACCGACTTTGCATACACTTTGTACCTTGAGGTGCGGCGTTGGGTTTCCTCTCATGGCTTTACGTTAGCGCACTTCTCCCCGTGCCGTGCGTGCTTCACTCGGGCTGATGGGTCATTTTCTGCTCAAGGTGAAACTGTCTGCAACCGGCGTGGACACGGTGCCGTACCGTTTTGTAACAGCGTCCAGTCATACTCGCTGTCCACTCGGCAGTCTTTGGAGTTCTTCGGCGAGGTGGTCATTGGGTTTGTGCTTCGCGTGCGCAAACGCTCATTTTTTTCTTCCTATATGCAATTGGAAGGTCAGCCGTAGTAGCTTTGGGATGGGTTACTAAAAGAGGAGAAAATGAATGAGTTCTTCAGAGTAATGACACTGACACCTCAGTTCACGTTGTGAAGACAGCGTGGTGAGCTATCCTTGAGGAACATTTTCAACATCGGCCATTTGAAAGCTTTAAGATAAATATACTGCAAACCGTACAATAAGACGGAAAAAATCATGGCTATAATGCAATATATGTAAATTCAAGTCTATATAAGCAAATATTGAAACTACAAGAATAAACTTCTGAACTGATTGATTGACAGCTCCAAAGATGATGTACCCGGCAACCTTAAAAAAAATATTTTTTTTTTGGCTACTGTGTGCCATGGTCAAGTATGCGGCGTCACGCTTGCGTCTTGCTGTGCTCGCGCTCGCGTCATGCTGGGAGTCCGTCCGTGACTACCGCTCTTTTTATTCAGTGGGAATACCGATGATAAACTCGTTTTCTTCCTTCCTTTGCCAAATTTTGAGCGTGTGACTTCAGTTCAGTTCATTCATTCCGATCTGGCCCGGGTTTTGAACGAGACAAAAAGTGAAAGCGAATCGACCTTCCGGCCGGGGGAGGTATTTTCAGTTTCGATCCTCCTGCAGATCGCGTGACTCGCGGAGAAAGACAAAAAAGCAGATCGCAAAAAAAAATATTCATCGTTAATTATACATACCGCCCTTTTCGTCGCGCGCGCGCGCACGGTGTAAATTGATCCCGTCCCGTCGATTGTTGTTGTGCTGGTGTCTGTCGTCGTCTTACCTTCCAGGAGGCGAACCGAAACGAAAAGCAGCTAGACAACAAAACGGAACATAATACCCGGGACGACGGTGAAAACTGCATTCCCATTCGCTTTCTCGGCAAGCGCGTGCGTTTCGAATTGCGTTCGGGTGAAATTTTCGCTTGCATATTTTGTCGCGATTTTGATATGCGCAAGTTTTCCTTCTACTGGTGGTGTTGTGTGTGGCAGGTGGGAAAACAGGGAGGTGAGCAGCATGGGAACATAACGGGAGACCGTTTGTTACTTGTTTGCTGACAATGCAACACCGGACGAATCCGCTTGGAGCGCTTCGTTTTGTGTTTGTGAAGAAGCGGCTCTTTTATCCCCGAAGCAGCATGGCGTTTTGGTGTTTGTTTGCAAAAATGCAGTGTTAATTACTTTTATTGCTACGGTTGTTTCGTATTGTTCGCGCATGATGAATGTGGTAGCGCCTGTTTTGCTGTGAACGAAACGGTTTGATGGGTGGTAATAAAATGCGGGAAAGTATTTTATTACATCGTTTTTTTCCTCTATCTCAGATATCTTGTGGCCAGGCAAGAAAAGTACGAACTTAGGGAGTTGAACTACACGAAGAAGCTTTTCTTTGCAAAATGAATAAGAATCAAAGTCTTCTTCTCCTTGTTGCTCGTCTCTTACTGGATGATACGCTGTTTGCATCTAAGTCAGAGTTGTATCAGAACTCGAAAAAAGACTTTAGTGCCTATTTCTTTGGGTTGTCCCTTGGTTTCTTTCATATAGACTTGCCATTTGTTTGTTTACCAACGTGATCTGTCAAGATAAAGATCATTCTGAAACCTACAATCGAATGTCGCTTAGTTGTCTAAATCTGCGTATTGCTTCCCAAAACTACAAGTCACAAATTAGTAGTTTGTGCTGTTCAACTCAAACATTATGTCTACTTCACGCGAAGAGTGTGTTGCAAGCTGCAAGTCATGTTGGGATCGCTGACAGACGACATGGCCCTATCACCCGAGGATCGATTAAATGTGATCCCGTGTACCAATAGAATTCTCCGTACAAACATTCTCATCGCGGCTATCGATGTTCCCGTCTGTCGCCGTTCTTAAGCACGACTTGACGTGAATGTTTATGTAGGTGTCAAGTCCCACAGGAAGAGAGCGGGAAAAAGATCCCTCAGAACATGATTACCACCCAATGTTGGCCAACGCGCCACGAAATTGGATCACATTCCGTGGCCATGTTGTCTTAGACCGAACACCGCACACTGCCCGGAGGTGATCCACGCGTGATGCAACGACACAACGACAAGCGCGCTTGCGTGTGCTTGAAAGTGATATCATCACTTTCGTGGATGTGTTTTCTTTCCAACGCAAAACGATCGATCGATTGAAGAAGGGCGGGCTCTATTTCACCTCTGCGCCGCGTGTACAGAAGAACTGTCTGCCCGGGGATGCCTATCGATGGATCTCTGCGATTGATGTGTTGGGGCTGTGTAATGAGCTGCGGAATCGGTTGGATCTTCCCCGTCCGGCATGGTTGGATCTTCGACCTCTGGGGAGGAGAGAAAAATAAACATCACGGTTGGGAAAAATCGGCCACAAAACAAAAAAAGAAGCAGTGTCCGGGAAGATGTGTTTGGGCTAATTTCCGTGGATTGCGTACGTGGGAGGGATGCCTCCCGAGGAGTCTTCACGCTGTTATTTTGTTTATCGAAGTTTTGCTCCACTTTTGCGCCGGGTCATGAATTTTGCAGCTTTGTTTCCGTCCAGCGGTCCGGTGGTGAAAGTGAAACTGGTTGCGTCTGGGTCTGGGCCGGTACGCTCGATTTCCAGCCACTTCGCACTCCCCCAAAGCGCTTAGAGAAAATATAAATTCGCGTGCCGGCAAATGTAAACAGCGGGATTTTGCAACAAGCTAGTCCGCCCCTGGCTCGTGTGTATTTTCCGGCGTTGGAAGATGAAATTGACAGCACGCAATCGTGGCGCGGGTTTGTTTGGAAATTGTTTTGACTATCCGACAGCGAGATAGAGGATGCAGCCACGGAGGGGACCTTTCAGCGCTTGCATATGGAGCGATGAGTGCTGCGATGATGATGGCCACAGGATGCATTTTTCCCACAGCCCGCAAAAACCGCGCGCACCGCAATATTTGCGAATCAAAGGGAAATGAGGCGGTCCAGTGGCGGCAGTATTTGCGGTTATTCAATCAATCGAAACCGAGGGGACGCCGTGTTGAGTGTGGTATGAATTATTTAGAAAGGATCTCGTGGAGCCTGCGGAGTGCTGTCGCCAGAATGTCAAACCGTCGCTTAGTTTGATGGAGCATCCGGATTATTGGTTTTTGGAAAGCTCGGTGGAGCACGCTCGTCGGGGGTGCGTTTAGGAGTAATGCAAACGGTGGACATAATTGTCCCACACCGTGTGTCATTACGCGCGTGGTTTGATTGAATTTCCAATTAACGCAACGAGCCACACGAGTGGGGCTTGGGAGCAATCCAACGCACTTCTTCATAATGCGCCGCACAATGATTATTCAAATCACACGCCTGGCGCCGCGAACGTGAGCGTTTGTTCTTCCGGCCGGGAGTCATCTGGGATCTAGCGTCGCCCAGTGTTGGGGTTGAAAAGCCCAGCCACCTGTCTGGTTTCGTTGGGATGGAATGCATTTTGTGAACGGTGCGCGAACCATTGCACCATATTGCATCGTTGTGTAGTCAAAATATTTGCACGTCCGAAGGGCATCTTCTCGACCGGCGAGTCGAGTTTTCGTACTAGATATTCATTATTGCGGGCACATTGGAGCTCAGCAGCTGCTGCAGTCGCCACTGGATGATGGAATTTTGTGTTTTTTTTATAGATATTCATTATTGCGGGCACATTGGAGCTCAGCAGCTGCTGCAGTCGCCACTGGATGATGGAATTTTGTGTTTTTTTTTGTTGCGCGCCACTCTGGAGACACTTTTACAGCCGGCCTTTTTCCCTCCGAAGCGAATGCACATCACGTACCGTGTACTTTTTCCGCCGTGAAGCGGAGAAAATCATCGTCCATTAGGGCGGCGCGTCATCGCGAAGGTATGAAGGCTATAGTGACGGTGCCAACGTTTTCTGTGTTTTTTCCTGAGGGCGCTCGAAATGAATTATCTCGTTTTGCAGCTGACCGTGAGATACCTCGGGGAAATTCGCTTCGTGGAGTTTTTTTCGCGCATACGACGGCTCGGTGTGCAGGAACCAATGAATTGAGATTTAATGTGCGAAATAGAACACACCGCTCGAGTGGCTCGAGATCTATTTTACACAACGCAGTCCACCGTCGGCGATCGTTTGATGATCGTCCGTTGGGCCATAAAACGCGTCCATAAAGCGAGAGATTTCTGTTCTAGCGGCTGAGGAGGAAAAACCGCATCTTGAGGTGAGGCGAGACCGTGAGGGACTTTCCATGCCCGTCGGCTCATCACTTTCTTGCCGCGGTTCTTCCACGTCACTATTGTCCGCCTTCGGGACGCAATTGGTTTTCCGCTGCCGCGCAGAAGCGCATTCGTTACGCGGCGATGGAAGCAAGAACATACTACATCTTAATCGTCTGCGCTCCCACCGGCGCCGCCAGGCATTAGAATATGAAAATCATCGTCCATTAGGGCGGCGCGTCATCGCGAAGGTATGAAGGCTATAGTGACGGTGCCAACGTTTTCTGTGTTTTTTTTTTCTGAGTGCGCTCGAAATGAATTATCTCGTTTTGCAGCTGACCGTGAGATACCTCGGGGAAATTCGCTTCGTGGACTTTTTTTTGCGCATACGACGGCTCGGTGTGGAGGAACCAATGAATTGAGATTTAATGTGCGAAATAGAACACACCGCTCGAGTGGCTCGAGATCTATTTTACACAACGCAGTCCACCGTCGGCGATCGTTTGATGATCGTCCGTTGGGCCATAAAACGCGTCCATGAAGCGAGAGATTTCTGTTCTAGCGGCTGAGGAGGAAAAACCGCATCTTGAGGTGAGGCGAGACCGTGAGGGACTTTCCATGCCCGTCGGCTCATCACTTTCTTGCCGCGGTTCTTCCACGTCACTATTGTCCGCCTTCGGGACGCAATTGGTTTTCCGCTGCCGCGCAGAAGCGCATTCGTTACGCGGCGATGGAAGCAAGAACATACTACATCTTAATCGTCTGCGCTCCCACCGGCGCCGCCAGGCATTAGAATATGAAATTATGGATGTGTGGCAATGGATGCACAATTGCCGGCGCGTATGCCCGCGCGTTTCGAGCGCTTGCGGGGGCACACGACTCATTTCCTGGTGTTCCGTGCCTCCACCGCTGGGTGCAGCAGGAGCCCGCCGAGATGGAAGTACTTTTTAATAATCGGTCCCAGTCGGCGTGCTGTAGGCGTTTTGGGAAATTGTTGCTGTCGAGGCGCTGGATCGAATTTCCTAACGCACACCAATCGATAGGTAGGGCAACTGGACGCTTTTTTCGCGGCGTAGGAAGGTCCTCTTTTCCGGCAAAACGGGCACGGCGTGAGTAGGTTTTGTTGTGGGACCGCTAATGACAGACCGGTAGGGGCGAGATTGGATGGTGGATGGCAATAAAGTGGCCTACTTGGCCTGGAATGGGCTCGTTCGCTTCCTACAGAAGCAGATCGATCAAATGGAGCTTAATTTCAATTAAGGATTGTGTTTTCGCGTTTTTTCGAATCTTTTGTGGGGTAACCAGTTTTTAACATCCATTTTTGTAGCTCTAAAGTGATGCTTGATTATTTAATTAGTAGGGATAGAAGAGGGGCATAAACAACGCATTTTATGTTTTAGTTTTTTACATTGAATAACAATGAAAATAGTCGATAGGAAAGGTATAGGAAAAAAGATCAAAGAGAATAAAAGAGATAAACGAAGCGATAAGGCAAACGAAAAGAAAATAGAAAAGAAGCGTGCGCTTCCGATAGATAAAAAGGGCGTAAATCAGTGCATTTTATGTCCAATACAATCGATCCGCATTAGGCATTAGGTGGACCTATTTGTACTCGGTTTTCTCTGGAGTATCCGATCCCTCTCGCAGGAAGTTAATAAAACCCACAGATTATTATAGGCATGGAATGTGCATTTCGCTTTCTTGCCTACACCGTTCTCCTCGTGATTAGGAGTGTTCCAGGTGTAGCAGCTCGCTGGAAAGGTGAAGGCTTTCTCGTAAATTAACCCCTCGTGGTTGGCTTTTAACTTCCCCCGGGTTGGATCTGATATCACTCACGGTGAGGGTGTGTGCCGTTCGGTTCACCCGGTTTTTTTCCCCGTCTTGGCCGGTGGTCTTCAGTGCGGGCGTGTGTGTAGTTTCCAATTCCGGGAGTCATCACCCCGCGTTTGACCTGGAAGTCCAGATTGGATGGATGGACGGATCAGACGACCGGTACGTTCGAGACCGTTCGAAAAAACCACAGGAATTGAAAGTGGGTTATGCCCTTTTGCGTGGAGCTCTGAGGCCTAACTGATGCCTCTTGAGTCGGGTCATGAGTCTGACCGTCTGTCGTGTGTCTGATGGGCTGCTCCCTGTGAAGTCTGGCGCACAAGAAGCAGCTGTTACAGCAACTGCACTCCTGTCATGATTGCTGGACGACCATGACTTCGGCCAGGCTACCTCCGTTCAACCCTTACAACCAGAAGATCAGACAGGATGTAATAACCTCTGGTCTCCAATGTCTGTAGCAAAACCGTCCAGCCTCTAGAAGAAATGTCACATTCTTTGGAGAGCGATTTGTGGGACGCACAGCATGAATCACATTAATTATCACCCCGTGCCTGCGTGGATCAACTTGGAACGAATCGAAACAAATTGGTCGTTTGGGAAGAAGAACGCAAGCACACGAAGAAGATCTCGATCGTCAACGTCGTTTTCAACACGGCCGAACGATCCATGTCCATGTGGGGAATGCAGCTACCGCTGCAGCTCATGTCTCCCTTGCTCAGTAGCATCCAATTCTTCCGCGCTCGGACCGGAACAGTCCGGACCTCCGTACAGCGTTGAAGCGGTTGGTCCACAAATCGATTGCGATGAAGATTTATGACATTTTAAATGGATACACACGCTTTGTGATAAATCTACCCCGCGAGTGGAGAAGCGATCACTGTTCTGCGGTTTCAAGGACGTGGTTTCGATTTTCCAATTCAACATCGCCCTGGCGCCAAACTCAAGAGAGCACGCACTCAAGTGACGTTGAAGGCGGATCCGGTCGCTGGCGCTGATCACGAGCCAATGTCAGAGGCATGTTGGCCGGGAGCCAAAAGCGCAAAAAAGATATAATAAAGCAAGCAAAGGAGCCCGCGCGTGGAGCAATTGTCGACTGGCGGGTGCAAAAATGGTGCAGTGTAATTATTTGTGCGAAAATCTGTTTGCCGTTTGCCGATGGATCGCGTGCGCTCGCGGATGGCTTAACGAATGCTGCACGCCACTTGAACGCTTGTCGGACGTCGAGCAGAACGCGTACCCGGCGTCTTCTCGACAACAGACCGACAGACAGAAAAGGGAGGGAGAAAGATGAGCAATTGGCATTTTCTAGCCAATGCGTTATTTTAAAGTCACTGACATCGGGGCTGGTTCTTGGGGACTGGGGGTGGCTGGAGCACGAGAAATTTGAGATTGAGGCCAAATGAACATTCCTCTGCAACTTAGCAATCAACCACCCGCTGGGGTCTGGGGCGTGCTGTGGAGTCATGCGGGAGATGATCTGAACTTGGCAGAGTTGGCAAAACCGAGATGCGCTTGAAAGTGAAATGGATTTCGTGATTCTCGCGCATTGACAGCGTGGAAAGAGAAAGGCTCCGAACGGCCGGGAGTCAGGCTCGTGATGCGTGACGCGCGGGATATCAGATGAAAGTGTGCTCCGGGAGCGCTATGGCGCAGCAGAAGGATAAAGGTCGCGTTCTTCGGCTTTGCATCACGATCGTTTGGTGCAGGTTTTGGACATTCCTTTCGACGCGCGATCGTACAATTCTATTTCTGATCGGACTGCTGCTTGTTTGCGCCGAGGGGTGACGACCGGACACAGCATGTGATAGACGTCACACGGTCACCTCCTACATCTGGAGCAGCTCGTGCGGTAACACTCACATGCGTCAGAAAGTGTGCACGGAGCTAATTAAATCAATTATCAACAGCTAATTATATAAGATACGTGCACGGATGCAACAGTGTGTCACGCGTTCGCACACAAGTGTGTCCGATCGGCAGTAGTTGGAGCGAATCTGGCGAAATCTGCACGGTGACAAATGGTCGGAGCATTCGTCTGTCATTAATCGGATCACATGCTGCGTGTAGGGGGATACCATGGTGATGCATAGATGATTATTATGAAGGCTGCTCGTGTCCTGGAAACTGCGGAACAACGTGGGAAGAGCAACGTGTTACCTAGACAACCACTTTGACTGCAACACAACCGTGTACAAGTTGTGCATTCAGAGCTAGTTTCATTTCCTTTTTGCATCGGTTTGTCAAGCAGGAAGTTCTGGACGAACTTCATCCGGAAAGACAGAAAACTAGGGGTTGTGTTGTAGAACGGTGTGAGATGAATGCATCACTTTCACCATGGCAACTAGCATGATGTTGGCGCAAACTCTCAAGCGAATTGAAAGATATCTTGTTCTTTAATGTCTGGCACAGAAAGTTTGCCATAGAATTCAGGAGTACACTCGTTCCGTTCCGTTTTCTCAATTCTAGCAGAAGAGAAATGCAAGTTCGCTTGATAGTTGGGCCGTACGCAACAATTGTTTGCCTGTAAATACTGAATCTCCCAGGCCTACTGTGTCTCCCAGCAGACCAGAAGATCTAGACGTTGGCAGCTGATGCTGTATGACAACAAAAACCCGTTGTCGATTGTGATGAACCGTTCTTTGAGCGAATCTCGCCAGCAGCGAGTCCACAATGGATAAAAGATGAAGAATTGTGGACAGACTCTCGAGGCGGGGTCTCTTCATCTTGAAAAACCACAAATCTCGGTCTCCCGTTGGCTGTCTCGTGGCGGTTGTGACGAGACAACTGGCGTCTAGCCAGTTCAGCGCAATTCGTTGGACGGCTGGTGTCGACGAGACGAGTTTGTAATTATTGTATGACTTCTGCTTTACTCAGCCAGATTTCTAACCACAACATACGAGCGCTTGTTTGCAGAGTCCCTAGGCAGCAGGGACTGTATGTTTCGCTGAATCCATAAATTCTGACAGTTGCGTCAGTGGCGGCCTGATACTTAGGTGCTCCGGAGTGGCTGATGAGACAATTCCCGGTGTTCGTACCGGGAAGTAGGCTGAAATTGTTGGTGTGCATTTTGCAACACACAAAAAAGGAGCGAAGCGACACCCAGTCGATTCCATCCCACCGAAGGACAACGGAGGCAAATGAGTCGAATAATTATCACCAACCACGTCGACGAGCAGTACCACTGCGGTTGTCTGATGTCATCCCGTACGTGACTTTTTAGTGTTTATATTTTCATTCCTACGGCATCACCGCAAGAGGTGCAAGGAACGGTGGACGGAAAAGCCCACGGTTGTCTGAGCGTCCTGGAGTAAGGAATGAGCGCAAAAAACGGAAGAACCTTCACTCTCCGAGGTTTTTGCAATGGCATCTCCGGCTCCTGTGCAAACTCTTGCGTACTCGTGCAAAATTTGCCCTCTGGTCGAGCGCCGAGGCAGCAGGAGCTGTGAAGGTCTCGGTTGTTGCATTAAGCCTACCGGGAGAGACATCCGTCCGGGCGTCCCTGCGTCCCCAGTCGTTACCCTCCGATAAGTCTCATTCAAATACTTGGGCAAAATAAATGAATAACTTCCTGCTCTTTGCCGGCAGTGCATGCGGTAGTATGGGGATTGTTTACTGCTGACATACGCATTCCATTTCCCATTTGCCCGGGTGTTGTTGCGTTTGTTATTTGCTCAAGGATAAGGATTTTTGCCAACATCTGTCGTCCGACCGGATGGAATAAGGGCAAGGCTGGGCGTTCTTTTTGCAAATATTCTTACACGTACTCAAAAGCGTACGAAGCAACGAGCACTATAGGCTTTCAAATGCAAATGCGAATGTGAAGGGGTCTTTAGACACATTTAGTGAATTAGGTTTTTAATTATTCAGCTCAAATTGCCCGTAAAGGGAGAGGGGGACGGTTAGTGAAGAGTTCTCATGGAGCTGCTCTAATTTGCCCAGATTGATAACGCAATTTACAACCACCATCTGTTCTCCGTTTCATTCTCGTAATGTTGACAGCATTGCCTTTTAAACCATACCTTTGACATGCACGGGACATGTGTAATTCGTGGTCAGCATTGCCCAAAAAAGGTCAATTGCCCGTAATGTACTTTGAAATTGGAACCGGTCGGAATCCGTTTCCCCTCCACGGGATTCAGTGTGTATGTGTATCTCCAGTTTCACCAAAGACAAGATTACATGTTCCATAAACGGGCTGGGCAATTTCTCGAGTGATAGTATTTCAACCGGTGCCTCAAAATCACTATGCACGCTCCTGCTCAGGAAACATGATCACGTGCCAGACGTTTCATTGTAAATTATCTCTCTATGGAACCGCTTACCCGATCTGAAGGAAGTCCTTGAAGGTTTCCAGAAATCCAGCAATCGAGCTGGAAATTGATTCCTTCCCTGCCGTCGGACAACCAGACAGAGACGTTTAATCCCTTACCGAAAAGCGAAATAAATCCGCTTCTCGATTTACCTTGCGCTAACGAACGTGATCGTTTCTTATCATTCTTCGTTTTTCCTCGTTTCGTTTCAGGTATGTGCAGTCCGTGTTTGACATTTGTACTCTGTTCTCGACCGTCGCCTTGGTCCGGTGCGGTCAATCATGAAGGTTTCAAGAGGTCGTGATCCCTTGTCCGGGATGGGTGTCATAATCATTAACCGGTCGTGGTTAATCTTCTTTCCCGTGTACAGCATCTGCTGTGCTGTGCGCGCAAACCTCAAGGTCTTCGGGGCATTTCATGAGTGAAAGTTGGTGGGAGATTTTGATGCGGCAAAGATGACACGAGCAAACACGGCGTGCAATGTGAGAAAGAGAATAATGGCGATACAGCAACCGTTTGAGGGAAAAACGTGCAGATAAGTATTGTTCCCGGGTTTGATTCGCTGCGCTGCGAATTTCACTTTTTTTGAGGGTGAAATGTTCTTGCGGGCAGGTTTTGTCTGTATCCGGATCTGAGTATCCGACGTCAGCGGAGATCTAAAAGAGGTCAATGCCAAACGGAATGATGCAAAAAGGAGAGTTATTGACGCTTGTTCCCCTCCTTCTGAGAAGGTATGAGAAGAAATTTGATTTCTTCAAGTCTTTCCAAACATGGCTTTTTCGTAGAAAAGAACGAAACAACTAGTCACGCCACGAACACACTGGTAGAGTCTGGTTGAAATGAATGCGAACAGCGAAAGAATGCAAATCCGTCCGTCCGACACGACGCCACGTCACTCCCCGTTTCGGCTGACAATCGAACGACAAATGAGCGATCTCCAAATTTGACATTTTAATGACAGATGGGCCCACAAAGAAAGACACTCCAAATGATGATGATGATGTTTGGGTTGGAATGCGCCAGCCGTGTTTTATGCCGAAAATGTTCAGCTTTCGACGGGTTTTTTTTCTTGCCTCCGTTCCGTTCGTTACTTCACAACCCGAACGGAGGAATCTCGGTGTCGGAAGCTGCTGTCTCGGCTTGAGTTTGACTGATCCGTGGTAGAACGGTCTCGAACGACACAAGCAGATTCCCGTAACTGAGAGGGACTAATTAATCAACACCCTCAGAGAACGGGTAGCCAGAAGAATGGCAGCAGGCGTACCTAAGGATCGTGTTTTGGGATACTATTTTTAGAGGTTATGAATGCTAATGACCCTGGCCTGGGGAGAGTGTGTTGCGATGGGGTTCGCTGCAGCAGGTAACTGATACCGGGGCGAACTTTTTGGGCAACGAGTTAGAGAAAGCGATAATCTTGCATGGCAGCTCCCCAAGAAGCCTTTCTGGGACGTGGATGCAGGCGGCACTAGAAAAACAGAGACCCTGAAAAACCAGACGAAGAATTGTGATAAAACCCACCACCCCATGCCACTTACCCCATGGGTTGAGACTTTTGTGGAGAAATGGCGTGAAAATGTGCTCCAAGCACAAGAAAACCCTTGCATGGCAACCACCGCAGTAGCGCAGCAATCACAACGCCGGGGCAGTAGATCCATTCTCGGCCTACTTCACCTCCGCAGATACAGGGCCTTTTGCAATCAACCGCAATCGTTTCGCTATCCTCTCCCGGGTGCTGCTTTTTTTGCGTTCTGCCACAAAAATAATGAACTTAATTAAAAGTCGACGAGATTGTAAATTGCACCACCGTTTTGCGTGACAGACGTGGATGCAGGCGGCACTAGAAAAACAGAGACCCTGAAAAACCAGACGAAGAATTGTGATAAAACCCACCACCCCATGTCACTTACCCCATGGGTTGAGACTTTTGTGGAGAAATGGCGTGAAAATGTGCTCCAAGCACAAGTAAACCCTTGCATGGCAACCACCGCAGTAGCACAGCAATCACAACGCCGGGGCAGTAGATCCATTCTCGGCCTACTTCACCTCCGCAGATACAGGGCCTTTTGCAATCAACCGCAATCGTTTCGCTATCCTCTCAACCCGGGTGCTGCTTTTTTTGCGTTCTGCCACAAAAATAATGAACTTAATTAAAAGTCGACGAGATTGTAAATTGCACCACCACTGGTTC
>KZ068916.1:17361-35389 GCA_002091845.1 Anopheles cracens
GCTGCGGGGTTGTATTGCGGTCCTTTAGAACTGGAGGTTACAAGGGTTCGGAGATGAGGAATGTTTTGAGATGAAAATTTTATTGACACCTCGCTCTCGCTCGGCTCGCTTTACGGTTAGTTTATAATGATAGCCACGTTGATGTTGCACGTTTGGAGGTTAGTAAATAAGTTATTTATACACAGGAGCTGGGTGCCCACATCGGCACACCGAAATTATGTTTGAAATGTGTCACAATATTGTGTGTCGTTTCGTTGGGTGAAAAAGCGAGTGAGCGTTGGGGCTTAGTTTTATGAGCGACCGAATACGAAATCGGTTTCATTAAGCTAAATGTTAAATCTCAGCGACATACACACATTCCAAGCCGAATGGCGACTTTGGAGCCAGGAGAGCAGCAAGTGTTCGCGCTTCGTACCGTCTCATGTTCACACTTCCACCGGCGGAATGAAGTGGATTGATTTTCGGTTGGCCCCGATGGACTATTTCGGGTGTGCGTTTCGAGTGCATTTCCAATCGAGTGCCGCCTCGGGTCGTAAAAAAAGAACTTTAATACCTCTTTTCAATTATTCGTCAAGTGCAGTGCTGGTGAGATGCGTTTCCTTCTCGGATGTCGTAAAATGCGGTACGAATGCATTCGGTCTGAGTTGGACGGAATCAGCTCCCATCAGATGGTGCTCTACAATGTTGGTAATTGTTTGTTTCTAGTTGGATGCTACAGAAAACTCAGGGTCATAAAATAAATAGCTTGCATTGGAGTTTGTGTTGAATTTTGATTTGCTGGGGAAGATTTTGTATAACGCAAATCAAATTCAGTCCCGTTCTGTGCCTTCATATCTATCTATAAATGTTAGTTTAACAACACACTTATTTCGTGTCGCAAATGCTTCAAGCGTGGTTTGTTATGGTGACTTCAGGAAAACTATAAATAAACCGTAACGCGAACGAATCTGGAGTACGTGTAAATAAAGTTTAATTGCACCTCGAATGCACCGCTCTCTTGCAGACATTCCAACGGTAGCGTAGTCCCCCTTTCTACGTGAAAAAACGGGTTGTCGTGCATTTGAGTGCACGGGAAGATAAATTTAAAATTTTCCATCATAAAAAAGGGACAAACGCCATGAGCCTTGGGCGTGTGTTGATAGATTGGGTTGGAAGGAGTGAACCGAAAAACTTGCTCCAGAAGTTACGAGCGCGTGCAACTCAGGATACTCATTAGTCATATTCCCCAATTAGTCGCTGAATGCGTGGGCCCGACTGTTTCCTAAAATGTCTCGTTAAGATTTACGATAATATGCACAGGTTTTTTTTTCCTTCCCGGCGACCTTGTCTTGTTCTGGGGTGTGGCTGCAAATTCTCATATGTTTTACCGAGAGGAAGTTATCTCATTAGACACCAGACGTCAGACGTTGGAGAGGATGCAGCAGATAGCGTTTGCGCCGTGCTGGAAGCTATTTGTTCGCGTTGCAAGCAACGATGCATCGAAATTAGGCCTCTTGAAGAAGGAGGAGTTGTTTATGTGGTAGCTCCACATATTCCACACCTCTTCAAGTATCGCCTGGGTGGCAGAGACCGAGGCACTGGATGCGACGGCCGCCGGTTTGGAAGGGATTGTTTATGTTTCCATGGTGATGTTGTTGTTTTCCACTTTCACTTTCACGACGGAGAAGAGCACGGAACAACAGGGTGACTTTTACTCCCGTTCCCTCGGTACGCGATACGATTTATTTTTGGTGTGAGATGGCAGCAGCAGCAGCAGCAGCGTCACCACGGCAGAACGCAGCGCAGTCATTAATAAATAATGTGAAATTATAAAATGTACAAATAAACATCGCTTCCATGTGGTACCGATTTCTTCCGCTCCGGACGTGGATGCAGGCGGCACTAGAAAAACAGAGACCCTGAAAAACCAGACGAAGAATTGTGATAAAACCCACCACCCCATGAGTTAGAGGTCGCGCGCTTCTCTTGCGTAGGCAAGGCGCGTATGTTTACATTAGGGCGTTAGTTTGTGTAGTGAATATTAACAAGGAATATATGTACCTTTTCTTCGCAATGCGTAGTACACGATGATGTTGATCTTATGTCCGATATTTCATCAATAATCTTTGAGGATTTTCTCAACTTCCTTAAGACTCATGCTTGGTCGTTGTGGCCCGGGTGCTGCTTTTTTTGCGTTCTGCCACAAAAATAATGAACTTAATTAAAAGTCGACGAGATTGTAAATTGCACCACCGTTTTGCGTGACACCCACAGGGTCCTCCGAAAGCCGCGCGATAAAGCCTTCGGCGCGCTTGCTCTTGCGGCCGACGGCTTGCGAGAGAGGGTTCAGCTTTTTTACGTCCACACAGTAAAGGTAAAGAACAACCGTGCTATCGAAAGATTAGTTTAATTTAAAGTTGCAGATACGAGCGTCTCCGCTGGAAGTAAGAAATCGCGACGCCAAACCACGACTAAGGAGTGTGAGGTGGTGGTGGTATCCCAGACGGGAAAGAACTAATGGCTAGATTATAAATTAAACACCGTTCTTGGCCGGGCGTGCGGCTTCCGGACGTCTCCTCCGGAGCGCTTGGATTGCATTAATCCGACCTTGGTGTTTCGGAATGGAACGATGGAGGAAAAAAAAGTTGTAATACGTTCGCTTTCCACCCATTCGGAGCAGGGCAGAGGCAAGTTATTGAACTATTCAATTCCATCGGTATCGTTATGTTTCTCGACACCACATTAGTGTCCGGCGGAATGTATGGACTTGGCCGTGGCCTTCCCTTTCCGTTTGATGTGTAGCGCCGGTGTGGCAGCACACACGCCTGGCATTCGGTTCGCAGTCAATGCTAGGGTCAATGCTGGGGTGCGTGTTTTCACCCGACTCCCGACTCCCGACAACATTAATGGCGTGAAATTTGTGATCTTGTTAGAGGTCGCGCGCTTCTCTTGCGTAGGCAAGGCGCGTATGTTTACATTAGGGCGTTAGTTTGTGTAGTGAATATTAACAAGGTGGAGAAATGGCGTGAAAATGTGCTCCAAGCACAAGAAAACCCTTGCATGGCAACCACCGCAGTAGCGCAGCAATCACAACGCCGGGGCAGTAGATCCATTCTCGGCCTACTTCACCTCCGCAGATACAGGGCCTTTTGCAATCAACCGCAATCGTTTCGCTATCCTCTCCCGGGTGCTGCTTTTTTTGCGTTCTGCCACAAAAATAATGAACTTAATTAAAAGTCGACGAGATTGTAAATTGCACCACCGAATTTTTACGAAGAAATCAACCAAAATCACCCACGTGCGATCTATTTTCGGAGGAAAGGTGTGAATGTTGGTTCACTTGTTGATATCTCATGGACGAAACAATATTTGTTGACGGTTTGACATCCAAAGTGTCACTGCTAGATTTTCATTTTCAGTATTTTCAGCATTGCATTAGAACAGTTTTGTTTTCGCAGACTAGACGGGTGTACATGGCGAAAGGTTTACAGGAAGTTGAGCCCGTTGAAAAACCTTGCTTCCAACACAATCATCCGACAGCAAATCTTCTCACCGCAAAGACCACCATCACGATCAGTAAGCATTAAAGTCGAGAAGGAGATGGCCCTGATGGTTCGTTTCTCGTTTCGGTATATCGGTCATCCCGCTCACGGGGGCTTCTGCAGCGCGTTTCTACTGGGTCAATGTAGGAAGGGATCTCGTGCTGCGGTGGAGGGTTCGCCCGAGCTGTTCACTCCCGTTCGCTAATTGGGTCATAGATCAAGGGGCTAGATGGTCGTGATTGTCGTGAGGCAGTAGCGGGCGATCTTCGGGAGGATCCTGGGAACGAGACACGGGATACGGGATGTGTGTCGGACCTACGGTGTTAGATATTTGGTTCGGAATAAATCAAGCCGTTGTTGTGGTTGTTGGGTGGTGCGTTTTTGAAGATCATCTTTGATCGTCTGGCTCTTTCTACTTGTGTTATGACATTTCTTATGTTGGGAAAGGTGAATGCAAGACAGGAGCGACACGTGAGAATCGTCTGTATCGTGATTGTGGCTATTACATTTGATCAAACGGTGGTGTTGGTGTTTACAGAAAACCTGGTGAAATTGGAATTTGATTTATAGAGCCAACAGCTTGATTGCAGAAGTTTGTTTAGCGTTCTTCTAGAGGTTGAACACTCGTGAGTTCACCAACTCGATTTGACGGCATCTTTCGCCACATCTTCAAACGTTTTTCAAACACTCTCAGCGTTTTGAAGCGGCAAATTTATATCCTTCACGCGCGCCTAAGTGTTTGCTAACACGGCTAACCCGGTGGCGGCAGAATGTTTGTCCATGTGCCGATGTATTCGCATCGCTCAACAGGGCTGAGTGAGTTAGCCAATGTTGGTGCTCGAAACGAAACAGTAAATTAATTCAATTACGAATCTGACTGTTTAGAGTAAAAGTTTAGACGAGTTTTTACCACTCGTGCACACGCCGTGTGTCCATCATCGAAAATGGTTCTCCTAAACCACGGCTTACGCCCGCCCCAGCCAACCGGAGGGTCTAATTTTGGAGCAATTTAATGGCGCTGAGGTTGTAGTTTTCATTTCTTTTTTCGTTGTTTTGGAAAAAGAATTTTCCAACCACTTACATGGAGCACACACTGAGAACACACCACACAGCTCGCAACGAGAGCCAATCCCGGAAGAGAATAATTTGTTTGTATTGTCATTGGTCCCGGACGGTCCGGGAAGCTATTAGATGTGTTGGGTTAACTTTATGTTGCAAAGATACCGGAACCATCACGGGGGAAGTAAAAACAAAAGTAGCAAAAAAAACGAACCTTAAATGAACTGGCATTGCTTTTTGTGTGTGTGTGTTTGTGTGTCATTCTACTCCCAAGAACAGTTTCCTCCATTCGGTTCATGGTTTGGAAAACGAACCGGACCGCTTTTGTTCTATATACGGTCCCAGAGGAAAAATACTTTCGTGCTCATGGAAATGTTTTCCTTCCCGACCTTTTTTTTCTTCTTCTCTCCCGTCAAAGTGCTAGAAAGGGTCTGTCGTTTTTGTAGGCCGCCCAGTGTCGATCCCTTTCGAATTTCCTCGCTCGCTTTAATTAACTCACCGGGCGGAAATGTAGAATTTACGATTCTTCACGGAAATTGCGACGATCGTCTGACGTATCGTCGGTGCGGACGGCGTTGTCTCTGAGCTCTGTGCTCGCGCGGGAGTACGAAGGGTAATGGAAGAATCCACAAACATTCGGCCGGAGACGAACGAGAGCAAACATTGATTTTTTCACATTAAAATTGCCCCGTCGGCGAGATCCGGTAGCGATCGCTGGCACGGATCGCGTAGACTATGGTGTCTACATGGATTGGAAGTGGAGGTGAAAGTAAGGCAAGAAGATTACAGTGCGTTTTTTCAGAATTGGAAATCACTCTAGAGAAATAGGTTTTTCTGTTCCAAAAACAGAAGATCTTCTCTCACGTGCGTACACCGAAGTTAGCGACTTCATCTGATAAGCTTCTTTTATGGCCAACCGCAGACGGTGGAGCACGATGGGTTGAAGATGTTTCTCACCTTTGCACTGGTGTGACGCTGCCGCGTTCAATTCGAAACCAGAGACCTACCAGCGTCTGCCAGAAAACGATTTGAAACGCGCAAAAATACTCCACGCGCGCGGTAATGCAATAATGCCTGGTCTAATGGTGGTGTGCCGGTGGTCTGGCGCAGGAGATTTGTTGTGTGAGAACTGGTAATGACCAGCCGACAAAGTGCTTTCTCTCGATTAACACCATTTTTTCGTTCACGCTGGTGCACCCTGGGGAAGGAAAGTGATACGGCGAGCGTGAAATTGTTGTTGCCGCTGCTCGGTGCGACGAAAGACAACATTAGCCTGTGCAACCTACATAATGGAAGCTGACTTTCTTGCAACGAATGTTGCGGTGATTGTTGGTGCGGATGGTTTGCATTGACTATTGTTTTACAATGAAACAAGCGTTTATTGCAGTCTTTGGTTGCTGTCAATTCAAGAATGAGTATACCAAGCATATGTTTTTGAGAACTAAAGTAACTTCTGTAAAGAAGATGACTTCACTGCTCATTGTTAGGTTTCATAAATTGTATGTTATTAACATTGCAGTCTTTGGTTGCTGTCAATTCAAGAATGAGTATACCAAGCATATGTTTTTGAGAACTAAAGTAACTTCTGTAAAGAAGATGACTTCACTGCTCATTGTTAGGTTTCATAAATTGTATGTTATTAAAAGCGAAAGCCTTAATGGGAATATTTATTGCAGCACATTAAATGCTCATTCATCTTCCAGGTTATTTTTGGGTGTAAAAACCCGACCCGTGGCCACTGTGGAGCGGTGGATCCTTGGAAAAGTGGAGTTCGGAGACATTGTCGAGATACGACGGAATTTGTACCCTATTTCCGGTGCTTTGGGAGCTTTGTTCTGTGCCGTGTCTGCCGTGTGCCGTGATCAGTGGACGAAGGGCAACATATTTTCTCGCAAACTGTAATGAATTTAATTTTGGTTCCTTCCTGAGTACGTACGGAGCAGGAAGTTCAGCACGTCCCGGCTTTCCTTTCCAAACCATCATTAGGTTGAGAGTTCGGGTATGTCCAGGCACGGGAAAGAACAGCTTGGAGAACCTGGTTGAATTTATGAAATTCAATTTACTGACACCGGAGTGGGACGTCTCCCCCGAGCTTGATAGGGGGAGTTGTTCCGGCACACGAGACCACCACTGTGGACACTGCTTCGGACGGCCGAACGGACGGAGTAGGTCGATGGGAAGCTTTTGATGATTTACTTCGGTTCCGGAACTATCGTTACAAATCCCAGCAGGGGGTAGCTTCGTGCTCGGTGGTCATTTTCCGGAGGCCGGAAATCGGCAAAAAATTAATGGCCGTCCGCTTGCTGTGAAAAATGTGTTTCCGAAGTCGGCTGGGGATTTGCGGGCAGGAAATCGATACTGTCTCGTTTTCGGGGGGGCAGATGGGACCCGATGTGTGCCCGTGTGACGCTGGTTAAATTAATGGTATGCTTACGGGCCAATAATGGATCAATTTACTTAACCCCACTTTTTAAATGAAGTCGCAACCAACACAATAAGGCCATCGCTTCCAGATGAAGCTTCATAATAAAATGAGCTAAAATAAAGAAAGCCGTAAATCGTTGGAACGATTAAGAGCGATATCTCTGAAACGACCGTCAGTTGATTTACTGTCGCGCTTCAAACCGCCATCGTCGTGAACTTAATTTTTCACCACCCAAGCGGGTGTCTTTTACGTACGTTTAGCCTCTTTCAACAGTACCGTGATCATCAATTACACGGCACGGCAGTCAGGTTAATTTACAGAAAAAGATTAAATAACTCCCGCGCTCGGGACAGCGTTGATCCAACCTCTCGTTTTGGAGGTGTTCGGAGGAACGTTTTTATATACACTCCCCGCCTTGACCGAGAATTGAATTGCGTACTATTTTGGTCATCATGATCGTAGGCCATAAAGATGGACGGTGCTTCAATCTCTTTATGGCGCGCGTGTGGGGCAGCGCCGTGATCGTTCCACGCTCGTCAGCACGTCGGCAGCATATTATGTGAACGATTTTATTTGCCATTTTTAACGCGCCCCATCGTACACGCGGTGTCTGTCTGCCGGCTTTTCTTGGTGAAATGGAATTCGTACAAACGGTCGGGCGCTGCAGTAGATGATCGTGAAACTCTCCCACCCGAAAGTTGGAACAAAAACAACACGGACTGGAAAAACGCACGCTATTAAAGCGGACGGTCTTCTTACTCCCCTGCCCCTCCCAGATCATGCGCCTGATCGTAAAAATGTGCCAATCATGAGATTTCATTGGAAGTTTTTCTCTCACCGCGCGATAAATGCCACTGCCCGGAACGAAAAGTGTCTCTCAGACATGAAATCTCGCCCGTTCGTTGGTGATTTTCCCGCTCACGCCGATGATGGCGGCGATCTTCCGGAGGGCACTAAATTCTTCCGAACTTTTTTTCCGGACGAATGGACGGATGCGATCGAGATTGAAGATGATGGTTTTTAATGTCTCTTCGGAAGGGGATTTTTTTTTCTTCTTCTCTCCCGTCAAAGTGCTAGAAAGGGTCTGTCGTTTTTGTAGGCCGCCCAGTGTCGATCCCTTTCGAACTTGCTGGTGACGATGGACTTGCCCATCAAAACGGCTGTACCGACGGGACGGTTGATAATTCTTTCAAATGAATTCACCTTAATTGCTTATCAGGAATGCTGCGGTGCGCAGACACAGATGCAACACTTCCTCGTCAACTTGCGTTCGACTCCATTCCACCTGACAGCTGCTGAACAGTGCGATCGGTTTTCGATCGGGGCTTAATGTTGCCACATTCTGTGGAGGTTGTTCCGCCGCTCCGAGAATCCGCTGCATCACCGCGCTGGGAAGTCTTCATTATCATACGCCCCGAGGCGCGCACATCAGCACACTGCCACTGCGTTTCAAGAGAAATAGATCATCTCGCAGGCGCACGAGGCGCGCTGGAACAGGGATTGGACGCGATCGTAACGGTTCGCCGTGAATCTCGTTCTTTGATGCACGTGTCCGCGGCAGGGGAAGCGAAGTGCGAGTACTTAGCATAAAGTGAGTTTGCACGATTTACAATGGGTCGGTTTGTTGCAACGGTGGATTAGCTCGGGCGTTGTTTCGATCGATGGAATAGAGTGTGCGGCTCTAATGGAACCCGCAACCGGGCGGGTGGATGTTCCGCCCGGAGCACCCCGGTGGTAGTAGCAGCAACTAGCGTTTATTAATCGCCCGCGGTAATGAAGGCTAAGATTGAGAAACCGTTACCGTGACTCTCACTGGCAGAACTTCTGGTAGAACGCGGTGCTACCAGAGGGCGGCTCTGTGATGAATGAGAATATCGATGGGACGCCATCGGGGTTGTGGTGGTGTGTCGAAGACTCCGTTTAGCACGCCCGTCACTGGATACATTGTGCGGTAATTGGAGGTTATGTTTTCTTCGACTGCGGCCATCCACAATATGGTCGATGCGGTTGTCATCGGTTGGGTTCTGCGTTCGTGTTTTGTCCGCGCTGGCAGCGGGTAACGGTGAAGGTGTTTAATCGCCGCAGAACCAACCAACTGATTTGCTGCTAATGAGTCACTTCCTTAGTGTGTGGAAAGGTGAGATTATAAAAATTTATTCTCTTCCTTCGAGTGATAATTTTATGCCAATAGCTTCCAGTGTTGTACAGGCTGATGTAAGAAGTACGTTAATTAATTTAAATCACCTTCACGTCAAATAATTTGGAGGACCACTGCTCGAGGCTTCTATTGACATTGCCATTACGAGCCATTTCCCTCTCTATCGGCGCATAAATCAGCCTCAAGTGGCGGTTTATTATGATTGATGTAATACACCTCGACTTTTCACACCTTGCCCGTTCGGCATTGGCTTGCGTGCGCGTGCTTGTTTATTTTGATTCCACGTTTCCCTATTGCCCGCCAGTGTTGATGTTTGTCCACCATCTTTCTGCCTATTAGTATGGCATAATTTCATAGACCCACTGAGAATCGTGACCATTTTCTGGGCAGTTTATTTATGATCGCCGCTTGTGCCGGGGCTGGCGCGTCAAAAGGTGAAAACAATTGAATTGCATTAGGTTGGAACTGGATGACTTTAGAGGCTCGTGAGGTCATTGAAACGTATGGACGGTGAAGTAGCTCCGAAAACGAACTCTGACACTCTGGACGGTAGTTATGATAATTAGGACGTTGGCAACGTCGGGATTTTTTTGCTCGAAACACTTTCCACTCTGGCCGATTCGCAACGGGTACGCGCGAACATTAATGTTTCCCTTTCATCTAATGTGTTCCATTTCGTTTTCCTTCCAGCGATCATGATGCACTTCTTCTTCCTGGCTGCGTTCTTCTGGCTCAACACGATGTGCTTCAATATCTGGTGGACCTTCCGGTGAGTAGAAACTACGCGGTTCCCCAGGACATATTATTTTTCAATTTGTTACATTCTTTTTTGTCGGGTTCTGGTCTATTCGGGTTGCAATATGTGCGAGCGCTGGATGAAGCGTCCATCCTTCAGAACCATCAAACTAATTGACAGCGGAACGTCAACGCCGGTCGATGCTTCTTCGTCAATCGCAGGCTGGCGTTTCCTAGGGATGGTATTAGCACGTATGGCGGAGATGTTGATGTAAATTCCACTCCAAGGACTTTGGACTACGAATGCACTAGGAACGAAAAAAAAACCATGGGAAAAAGAGTAAAGAACGGACAAACGCTAGAATGACGTCATAAAGACTGGCCACTCATAAAGCTGCATTGTATCGCTTGTGACATCCTGCCTCTCGTTAGGATCGTACTTTTGGAACAAACTTTTTGCAGCCCCAGACATGATGAAGAAAATGAAACACCATCAACGGAGGCAAAAAGCGGCAAGAACCAGCTATCGTGAAAAGATTGTTCGCACATCCGGTGTATACTCTCCCGCCCTCATCGCCTACCAGAAAGATTGCAGGGAAATGAGAAAATAAACGAAACGCGTGAAATGTAAGCTGGACGGTAAAAGCTTTCCATTTGCTCCAAAATGGTCCACGCTCTTGGCGTTGGGTGGAGCGGAGTTGTGGAGGTTCGCGCAGAAACAAGAGACCGCGTGACGTGGTGAAGTTGAGCCGGGATTAAAAGAACGAAACAAACGTGTCCAGCTACCAACAATGGGCACTCCAACGACGTGCTAGCAACTGGTGAAGTCTGGCCGTGGAACGTCGGGATTTTTTTGCTCGAAACACTTTCCACTCTGGCCGATTCGCAACGGGTACGCGCGAACATTAATGTTTCCCTTTCATCTAATGTGTTCCATTTCGTTTTCCTTCCAGCGATCATGATGCACTTCTTCTTCCTGGCTGCGTTCTTCTGGCTCAACACGATGTGCTTCAATATCTGGTGGACCTTCCGGTGAGTAGAAACTACGCGGTTCCCCAGTAGCTCCGAAAACGAACTCTGACACTCTGGACGGTAGTTATGATAATTAGGACGTTGGTTATGTTTGTTTGTTCGGTTCGTTTCGTGCGCTAGGAGGTGAAGAAATCTTGAAAGATTTATCTTTGCCGTCCCATCCAGTTCCATGACGGCTGAAGTAACCGGTGAAACCCTTCAGTACGGACTGACCCGAGAGCGGTTGCGTAACGCCGAGATTGCAAGTGGCACTTGATACTGCGGGGACCGTACGTCACGTGGTTTGAATGCAAACGCATGACACACTCGTCAATCAGAAATGTCGATATTAATTACAGTGGCGCAGGAACATTGCGGGGTACACTGATCTAACGGCGGTCTTGATGATTAATGAGATATAATTACAGTACGTGGTCCGACTCCCGGCGTGCTCCAAAGGGGAAGGGTGATTTGCTTAGTCGAAAATGTATGAGTCGTTGTACAGTTCCTGATCGGTACATTACAAGTCCCAATGCACCAGCACACAGTAAAGACGTCATACAGTTTCGCTCTTGCTTATCTGTTGCGTCATAGGTGGAATGATTTTATAATAATGTACCAGGTTTGGAATGGAGTTTCACGTTTCGTTCCACCTGGGATTCTTCTGAAAAAAGAGTAAAGAACGGACAAACGCTAGAATGACGTCATAAAGACTGGCCACTCATAAAGCTGCATTGTATCGCTTGTGACATCCTGCCTCTCGTTAGGATCGTACTTTTGGAACAAACTTTTTGCAGCCCCAGACATGATGAAGAAAATGAAACACCATCAACGGAGGCAAAAACCGGCAAGAACCAGCTATCGTGAAAAGATTGTTCGCACATCCGGTGTATACTCTCCCGCCCTCATCGCCTACCAGAAAGATTGCAGGGAAATGAGAAAATAAACGAAACGCGTGAAATGTAAGCTGGACGGTAAAAGCTTTCCATTTGCTCCAAAATGGTCCACGCTCTTGGCGTTGGGTGGAGCGGAGTTGTGGAGGTTCGCGCAGAAACAAGAGACCGCGTGACGTGGTGAAGTTGAGCCGGGATTAAAAGAACGAAACAAACGTGTCCAGCTACCAACAATGGGCACTCCAACAACGTGCTAGCAACTGGTGAAGTCTGGCCGTGTAACGTCGGGATTTTTTTGCTCGAAACACTTTCCACTCTGGCCGATTCGCAACGGGTACGCGCGAACATTAATGTTTCCCTTTCATCTAATGTGTTCCATTTCGTTTTCCTTCCAGCGATCATGATGCACTTCTTCTTCCTGGCTGCGTTCTTCTGGCTCAACACGATGTGCTTCAATATCTGGTGGACCTTCCGGTGAGTAGAAACTACGCGGTTCCCCAGGACATATTATTTTTCAATTTGTTACATTCTTTTTTGTCGGGTTCTGGTCTATTCGGGTTGCAATATGTGCGAGCGCTGGATGAAGCGTCCATCCTTCAGAACCATCGAACTAATTGACAGCGGAACGTCAACGCCGGTCGATGCTTCTTCGTCAATCGCAGGCTGGCGTTTCCTAGGGATGGTATTAGCACGTATGGCGGAGATGTTGATGTAAATTCCACTCCAAGGACTTTGGACTACGAATGCACTAGGAACGAAAAAAAAACCATGGGGAAAACTTTCGAAACTGACGAATCCCAGGATTTGTTGATGCGTTACTGGAAAACTGCACGCTTCTTGCATCGTCGAACGCCGAACTTTCTGGAAGTCGAATCATACTCACCATCCGGCGGCAGGAGCGCGTCAGCGATGGGATGAAATGCAATTAGGGAAAAGTTTTTGACATGCACACATGCACACAACCGGCGCACCGATATGCAAGATGCAGTGAAGGATGCGAAAGCTCGCCGTGTGCAAACAACGTGGCGTCAGTATGAAGTGGCGGGATCATTTGTCGTTCGCGAAGTTCGTAACGCGGAACGAATTTCGTGCAAAACTTCTCGAGCAAGGTTCGCGTGTTTGGTACACACTGATTGGATTATCATGAACTCGGTGGTATCATCGATTAGGGTGCTCAAGTGAGTAAAGTTGCTTAATATAAAGTTTTCGTTGGGGGGATATTTGAAGCTTTCCTGGTTCGCGGTGGATGAAGTTGCTGCCAGCACGATTAATGGAGCAGATTTTATCGCATGTTAGATCCGCATTCAAGTTTAACTAAATACCTGGTGCTGAAAACACGACGGTTTGTACCTCGTACATGAATTTGTCTCGCCTTTAACGATTGAAACGTTCTTTTCGGCACATGCCTTTACACCCTGTGAAGAGTGCGAACAAGAGAAGAAACTGTAACAATATTATCATTACATCTCGAGAAGGCTTTATTTCGCCCGTGCTTACTTGCACTTACTGAAACCGCCCAACAGAAACCCGCGCGGGGATTGTATTTAAACAAAATTCTTTGCCTCCGCAATGATTTGCACAAACTGCTTTCAGTGGCGGTGATCTCGTTTCGGTGCGCACCGATCGCGCGAACTTTGTAACGGTTCGCAAATGACAGCGCGCACAAAAGAACGAACGGCTGGAAATAGCACCATGAGTAGGCAAGTTTTGGTAAGGAGGCCTCAGGTCGATTGTTTTCCTTGCAACCTGGTGGCTGTCGTCGCGAAGTTGTTGGGGAGCAATCTCCAGAACCATTACTGGATCTGGTGGTTCCGGAGGGTCTACCTAGCTACCAATGACAAAAGCCTTTCAAAACGGGCTACTTACGGAAAGTAGCCGGCTATTGTTGGGACAACTAGTTTTTGCGATCTTGCACCATTAAACGGCGCAGAACGTCACCACCCGGCCCTCTGTGAATGCGGAAGGAGTCCGCGTGGTAGCTGCGATAAAGAACCATGCAGCCGCTTCGTCAAGGTCATGCCGGGGACTCACATGAGCCGAAGTAACTACCATCTGTTCCATCACCGCACGCGCAGGTAGCGCGAGGTGGCCCTAGTTCTAGGTTCCAGTTTCTACTCCACGCTCGTCGGTTCTCTCGGAAAGGAGTGGCACAGCCTGGCACAGGTGAGGCAGGCCCGACCGAAAAAGGCATCCAATCTACGCTCGGCAAGAGTCTGCACACTCTTCTATCGCAAGCCCGAAGTTCAGTGCTCCGGGGCATTCAAGGCAGCTCAAGGACGCCCACCTCGGGAGGGAGCATGTGGAGTCGCAAGTCCGGCAACTTTGTGGCCCGGGGTTTCTGTTCGGAGCAAAACAAAAATGTGGCATTCTGCGCTACACACGCCTTTACGGGCGCCGAGATCGTTAACGAGATGTCCCAACCCGAGCTATACACGGCCGCCCGTCCGACTTTGCCGCCGGCGTTCGATCAGCGTTCGAGGTGCGAGGTGAGATTGGTGCGCGTTGCATTCTATTAGACAGTGGATGCGACACTCAATCGATGGTGGCTAAAATCGATCCTCATCCACATCTTGACGTGTTGCAAAATCGACATATTAGACAGTGGATGCGACACTCAATCGATGGTGGCTAAAATCGATCCTCATCCACATCTTGACGTGTTGCAAAATCGACCAGCCGCCTGGTGCCAGCGGACCAAGCAATGATTGACAAAATCGATCTCCAGCACCTCGCTGAGGCAGGTTCAATTAAAATGTGTTACTGATTTAAATTGAATGCAATGGTGAATGCCGATTGCAATCTAAAACCGCAAGCCAGTCGACAGTGTGTGAGCGCACGAGGATCATTTGTGGAATTGTTCATCTTCACGGCTTCTTGCACGCCGCAACAATGTTGCAACAAAGTGCAGTGCAGTAGCAGAAAAATGCACATGCTAATGTTTCCCTACTGCTTTTCGCCTGGCTCCCGCTAACTCTGGCGCATGGAAATGGCATGTTTACATTATGTTCCCGTTGGTGGAAAGTGATACCGCGCGCGCTCTGGTGGGCAATTTTTCCCGATATGTTTTCCCAGCAGGCAGTGAGAAGCAGGCTGCTCGGCAGGTCTATGTTTACCATTCATAAATTTAGATTGACTGTGCGTTCGTTCGTTCGCGCGTTTTTCAAAAGACGGTGGTTTTCTGTTTGCTCGAAGTATTGCCGGTTTCGGGAGTCTCACATCAACCCACACGCGCGCCAGGAGATCGGGAGGACCATTTGAATGATTGATTTACCTTTTTGTACCACTGGCGGCGTGTGTCGTGCGTCGCGCTCGTCGTACGTACTATTGTTTGCACTGTCGACCCCGGTGAGTTGATGCTATCCTCGCTAGAGGGCGCTTTTGTTTGAATTGTTCTTGGTGTGGGACGCGCACCGAGTTCGCGGTGTAGGAGTTTGTGATTGCAAGCGTTGAAGAAGTTTGCACGGAGTCTTCTATTAGACTCTCCACACTGAAGAGGCTCTTGAAATGGAGCGGAGGAGGCAGACCCCGGCATATAAGCAAAAGTCTCTATTACGACTCACACCCCGGAACGGACCTCACGCGAATGTGTCGCGTACGCAAACATGGTTTCCGCCCGTTTCTTCCATTTTCTCGCTTCCCAGCAAGACCTTTGAAATTGAGCGTAAAATTGACGCATTAAATATTTACGAAAACGCCGAAAGGTATTCTTTTTCCGTTGGACAATGGTAAAGTTAGACTCTTGTTTCCTTCTTTTTCTGGAAAGACCCAAGAGGCCAAGTATTTGCGACAAACACTGGAGGCAGATCGTCTCCACTGAATGCTATTAGAGCGGGAAGTCATAAAAAAAACTTCCCCATTGTGTATGCAACACAAGGAAAAAAAACACTTTCCACATCATGCATGACGTGGAGGTGAAAAATGTGAGATGTGTTTGAAGGTGTCAGCAATAAGTCGTCGTCGCGTGTTTTTTGCTCTTTCCTGTAGTCGGATTATTATCTTCCCCGGAACACCGTATACACGGTCGTCAGCAGCTTTGGAGCTAATGCTGTCCCGGCCTGGGCTTAGGTTCTCTAATCCGTGTGCTGAGTTCTTCGAAAATCGTAACAGACGGATTTATACACAGTGCGCGGACTCGCTTCACATTTCGGCAGGCGTCGTTTGTCATGCGAATGGTAATTAACTACATTGTACGCTGGCGGCTGGGAAACAGCACCCTACGTGTCATTACAATGGATCATTTTTGGGGGGAATTCGGAAGCTGAAACGAGGTGAGCTTTTCAAGAATCACTCCTCAAGGCATTAGAATATTCGAGCAAAAATGTACAACTGCGCATGATGAAAGGATTTCAAAGCCGACTCATATTCAAATGAGCCGCTCGTTAGGTTGCTTTTGTTATCGCCTTCGCCACTTCCGCGCGGTCTTTTGGTATTCAATTTTCCATCAATTATGCCGAACGACAAACATAAGGTAGCCAACTACTTAGCGCTGCTGGATGACATTAACTCTACATCTCAATCGCTTAGACAGAGAGAGCGCTCACGTAGAGGAAAATATTTGAACGCAACCGTCCGAACAAACAACAAATATGAACAACTCGGGATGACCTTTTCGGAAAACATTGCTGCTATGCAAGCTACGGATCCTTATGTCTTAGAGGAAGAAAAAAGCGCAACGCACTCACCTATGTGTATGATAATCTCTCTAAGGTGAAGCCAAAGGCCGCCCGTGCGTTTGTGTGTCCTATCATCGTCAGCTTCCACGGGAGACTTCCTCGAGAAGGCCTGCGGTGTGTACCACCTCCAAACCAAAGAAACCCAAACCCCAGGGAATCCACCCGGGAGCGAGTAGCAGCAGATAAAGTGAGCAAATGTTTGAGCCCGTTCCGTGCCTGCCGATGGAAATGCGGTTCGGACCGACCGTGGAAAAGTAAAAATAAATATTGTACGATGAATTATGAGCTTATATCTGGACAAACATGGATCAACACACACACGCACACACGGTGGATGTTTTTGGAGTGTTCTGGTCCGGAGTCAAGTGGCGTGTCGCTGCGTGGTGCGTTGTTGTATAATTTTTCATCGATTTTTTTCTTGACGAATCTAAATACCACATTTCACTTTCCTTTCTGCGTATGGGATATGTGCTTCGGGCGAAGCAGAAGAGTTTTCAAAGCAAGGGGGATAAATAATAATCGCTGCTTCTCCGATCGATGATTAATTTGAAATCGACCAGGAAGAGGGAAGAAAGTATTTATGGCGTTGCGTGCTGGTCAGCGTGTAGCAGGAATAAATCACAATAATGCTTAGTGTTGCTTGAGGGGAAATTATTAGGTTTAGGTAAAACTCATAAATAAAGAACAAGGTGCATGCGGTGAGGACATGTCGCTAATGAACCGATCTGATCGGACCGGACGATCACATCGGAACGTTTAAACAAACATCCAAACAGACAGCTGGCCCACGTTGGGGTGGGGAAGGTTTATTTTTGGCTCCCTTTCACTGTGGTCCGCACGCACGCGACATCACAGCTTCGGGTGAATAGGGAGTGGATCAGGTGTGTACGGAGCGAATGGGGAGTTTTATTTCATAAAGTCCGGATCGGAGCGGAGTCTGGTTCGAATGAGAGCAGCATTATGCAACAACGGCGCCGTGGCTTAGTTGGTTAAAGCGCCTGTCTAGTAAACAGGAGATCGTGAGTTCGAATCTCGCCGGAGCCTGCGGAGTTATCCCTCGGAAAAGAGAGGAGATAACGCTGGTTTATTTTACTAGTTTTTGCCTATGTCGTTGTGTGTTTAGCAATCAAGTTCATTCCCCCCAGATCAACCGTAATGTAGCACGATCGCATGAAATCAATCACCTCCAGACTCTTATCCTCTCCAGATTTTACGAGCAACTTCAGAATCGACGTGTCTTTCGGATGCCCAATGCCCAGACTTTCCTCTCAAACACCTTCGAAAAATACACCACGACAATCCGATCGATTGACGTAGATCATGTCAGCAGTAAAGTATGATTTGTTTAGTTTACGCTGTAGGTGTTTCGTTTTCTGACTCCCGCACGCTCTCTTTCCAATTTATCTTCCCGTTTTCGGACAACTTTTTTATGGCTTGCGACCACGAAGTCAAAGATCCAAGTTCAGACGTGGGGAGGGCCGCGGTGGTCTCTGGGAAAATAAAAATCCCGTCTCGGTCTCGAAAACTCGAAGGCAAACATTTACGTTACCGCC
>KZ068916.1:35399-53294 GCA_002091845.1 Anopheles cracens
AAACAAACATCACAATCACGGGAGAAGCCCTCCAAGGAGAAGAGAAGCACTCCGATCGGTTCGAAATGGTTGGAAGGGGCCACCGGGAAAGCGAGGCTCGGTAGAACTGGGTGTTACGAAGGTGATTGAGCATGTTCCGAAACTTCCAGCGCATGAAATGAGTTTAGATTGGACAAGCGTAACACGAGATCGCGGTGGTTCCCTTTTTGCGCTTGTAGAACTTCTGGAGTTGAAGACTTGCACCTCGCCAGATCGGTCGGAAATTTGAAACGCAAACTAGATTTGATCAAACCGTCCGACCATTAGATCAAATAGAAAGGAAAGCAACAGGAATAGCTGGCTGGAACTCCGAAAACCGCATTCCACACGAACTGCCGGCGAAATGGTACCGTTTTTTAAAGAACTCATCAGCACGGAAGATGCTTCCGATAGCCGCCGCCGACGGTCGAGATTCTGCTGACCAACATTTAACGGAAACTGGACCGGTTTTTTGGTTCGTGTCGGTAACGAGCGGGGCGAATCCTTGGGTGGCTTGCTTCCGGCGGGGAACTGCAAAGTACCGCAAATTATTTATATCCACATACGAATTGGCTGAAGCGCCTTTCGAGAGGGCAGTATAATCATCGACCGCAAAATACCACCAAACCTCTTGATCTCTGGTCCGACCGGCCGGGGGAGGAGAGCACGAAAACTAGCCGCAACTAATCAGCAGTCGAGCGCAAAGCAATGGTACAGTGGTTGGGTTTGGGTGTTAGGAACGTTTTTGATGCGTGGTTGATGCGCCTGAAGACTGTGACTGGTAGGACTGTGTGCTGTGGAGAACACAAACAACTTAATTTACCCCAAATCTCCTGTCCGTTCCGGGTTGGAATCCTTTTGGAAGGGCGTTCAATTAATTTTGTATACACTACCCCGAGGCACAAAGACAAATTACGGACGGTGTTGAAATCGATCCAGCAGCAGTAGTGTCGAACACGGCGTAGATACGGTTGCATCGGCAGCGTTTGAAATGGATTCAAAATTTTATTGCATCCGACAATCCCGGCTGCTCCAATTTCGGTTCGTTTCTGATCGGCTCCGAGCTCTCCGGTATTTGAATACAATTCATTGGACCGGAAATCATGACTCTGTCGTTGCCACTCAGACCGACAGAGTATCGGCTGAAAGCGCCGAGAAGGCAGCCGGAAATTAGATTGATTCGGTCGTGTTCTTTCCAAATGGAAATCGGATTCAAGCCGGGAGAGAATGTAGAACATAACAACACCTGCTAGCGGTGGCACGGAAGCTGTTGGAACAGAGCTCTTTGAACTGGAAGAGTTTCGTTTGGACGGACTGGTAGAGCTTTTAATTAAATTTCCAAAGATTTTTTTTTTCGATTCATGTTCGTAGGGGTATTGAATCGTCCACTGCAACACCACCTGCTGCCAGTTCCAGTACACTGAGCGTGCATGGTTCCTATCGTGGCGTTATTCCCTAATTGTCAATAATTCAATAATACATCGGACAATCGGATAAGCCAATCTGCGCATGGTGTGAAAGGAGCATGAGGAGATAAAATATTGATAAAACTCTACAAACATGGTCATGACCTACGGCACTGGGTGGCACGCTCCCTCGGGATTGATAAGGTGTCCAAGGTTAGAAACGGCACTGTCATCATCCCGATAGTGAGTGGCGAGGTTATTTATGTCGGTCTCCGCGGTGCGGTTTAGCTCCTAGAATGAACAAGTGGACATGAGTTATATGTCCACAGGCTTAATGTACTCCAACAAAGGCATTGTGAGCGGGATCTATTAGCTTCCGGATAAAGCTGTTCCTTCGGGAGTCATTACACTCTGTCCATGCCCAAAAAGTCTCTCGCACCGTTCGCTGTGGAACGCAACCCGGAGCTCCGGTGTGCCTTTTTTAGTTCTGTTTTCTGTTCGCTGATAACGGATTCCGCGACCGACCCGCTCGCTCGACATGTTGTTGCCAAAATAGAACGGCATGCCAAAGTCCCGTTTCATCTGGTTTTCGGTGGTGTAAAAATAAAAGCAAGCCGGCACGCTAGTGGTGATCAGATCACCTTCCCGGGCTGGAATGTGCATGCGCTCCTGCTGATTGGCAGCTCGTCCGAGAACAGGTTCCTACCGCTGGGGACGCGTGCCACGAGTCGAGAGAGAGAGAGGAAGAAAGAGCAACGTTGATGCAATCCCACACACAGCAGGAGGAACTGAGTGGATCTTAATCCCAGAAGCGATTCGTCGATTCGGTCTGGTTCGTAGAGTTGAAGTCGGGGGAGCTGATGTCTCCAAAACGACTCACGATCTAATCAATCCTCCGGTCGAGCTGATGTGATTGAGCGGAGGATTTATTGTTTCCTCTTCCAACGGGAAGTGATCCCGTTCGAACCTGATCCATTCATCAAAGAGCGCGAGAAGTGACGAGTTTAAATGAGGAAATATTGGATGGGGAATACTACATTGTAGTTCGCTCGTCTCAAACGCCACACATAGGTTAATCTTATCCATCACGCGATCGTGTCCGGTCGGGGTTTTCGAGCACAATTAGAACGGGAAAATGTCACAGGTGGGATGTTTTGCATATCTTACTGCTGCCGGAATGTCACAAGGCCTTACGTCAGCTGTTTTTTTTTTGTTGCTCACACAACATTCATAAGATCCATTCCTACCTTGGAGCAGCCCATAAAATCTCGAGCTCGAACGCCACTTTGCACACCTTGACCAGCACAGGGTAGCGAAGTATGTTTCTAAAAGCGATTCCAAAAACATTCCAGCACGACCCATGCGAACGACAGGTCGCCAATAAGGCCTTCAACCGGTGACATTATGCAAACGCAGTGATCGCAGTCGCATCCATTTCAGGACATTTCCACTTATCAGCGCGACTGTGGTCTTGCGAGTGACAAGATGTGTCGTTGGTGACGACGCTAGTGACCATTACAGATCATTACATCCATTTCTCGCGACCAAGAGTTGACCGTATCTGAAGAGTACTTCGGTGCGTTTCAGACATCAGATGATCGGCATGATCTTTAGTTAATCGATTAAGCCTGTGAGAGGCTGCATATTTTTCCACCTGTGCAACACGTTCAACTTAGAAGCAGTGGTTAATGTGCTTAAGCGCATCAAGAATGCTAATGCTCGCTAAAGGCAAGATGTTTTACCTATCCTTTTTTACTTCGTTTGGCCATTGGGGCAGGCGTAGCGCTACTTAACAACAAAGAACTACAATTGAATGTAAGAGTGCCATAAAACTCGCGAGACTGCAGTTTGCACCGACCGCCGTCCTTCATACTGCATTCATAATGCAACCGAGCTCTTTAAGAATTGCCTATAAATTAGCCCATCCATATCGGCGTGTACGTAGTACGAGCGCTCTGCGAAGAGTCTGTGGCTGTGGAAGCAATTGAGCCGCCGTCGAGCTGCCATAAATATTCAAATGATCAAAGCTCTATGAGGCGCGCTTTTGAATGTGCATGCCAACAATAGCTCAGCACAACTTCGATGGTAATTTTAACGACGCCGTGAATTATCGTTTGCTGCACACGGTTGCGAAATAATATCGCCGACCAACCCTCTAGACGACCCGAACGATTACGACTCATAAAGACATTATTTGCCAATTGTCCCCAACTGGAGTTGGCAGTGAGGCAGTGATTGAAAGCACTCCGAATGCTGTGTTTATGTTGGTCGGTAATTGCGATGGAAGAATTTTTAACCCCGTCTCGATGCGATCGGGTGCTTTTAAGCACCATTGCCTCAACTTATACCCTTTCGAACCGAAGGTTAACTGCGATATTACATATTGACAATATCGCATGTCTAGAAATAGGTTCTCACGTTCACCGACTCCTCCAGATAGGTGGGTCGTCACAGCCGAAACCTGTTGCACCTTCTCATCCACCTCCTAATAGATTGCAGTTGATGACATGGGTGAGCAAATTGCTGCCTCATTACAGTCTCTCATCCAATTTGATTGATTCCATCGAGCGGGGTAGGATTTATGATGCATATGGCCACCTACATCATCGATTTCACCATCTCCAACATGTTGGAGCTCCTTGACTACCTTCTCCCGCCCCGAAAAGATGCCGGTGGAAAAAGAGGGTTTTATGCGCGCGGGTCGATAAAAGGTTAAAACCATTAACGGCTGCTCTCGACGTTCGATTCGACGCGGGAAGCGTTCTTTAAGTCCGCGCACCTCCCCCGAAAAGGGTTGTACTACTCCAGACTGGAGAGGGCACATGTAAAATGTTGAGTGTGTGTCGATGCATCGGCAAAAGCAGCAGCAGCGGCGGCACTTTACGTAGATGGAAAGCTTGGCCGGGAAGTGTTTGGTCGAGTCGAGTAATGTTTGTGAGAATCGGTGGACGACGCCACCGTGAAGTAGGGTGGGATTAATGCGAATCTCCCGGCTTGTTGATGGTTGGTTGCTAGGAAGATTATGTCGTTTCGATACTCATCGATCTTATGCTAGACATGCGAGCTTGTGAAGTGTAAGTCAAGCCCGACGGCTTACTGAGGTAGAAAAGGACGACATTATTTAAGCGGTTTTAAGGGGCACATGCTCCTTACAGAGAGTAAAGACGAACCGGGAAATCGCCTTAGTGAGCTCTTATCTTGAGGCTTACCTTTGTTTAGGTTGAAATTTTCGAAACGCTCCACTCAGGTACTTAAAATATTATTTGTTATACAGAAAATAGCCGTTTCATGTCGACTTATTCTTCAAATCAGCTTGCTTAACTTCTTCAAACTTCTGCCAAACGAGCGTCTCTCCTCATAATCCAAATATGATACATCATCCCGCTCACGTCCCTGCAGCAACATTTTAAAACGTTTTTAATTGCTCTCCATCTGCCATGGGGAACGTGCTTTAATTTGCCCATCAAATCCGTAACCATCCTTTCGCTATCCCGGTGATCGATAAGGCTGTGGACATGGCGGCGGGACATCGCTTGTTCGGGAAATTTTTAATTGAATTTTCGCACTAGCCGTAACCTTCCGTGCATTTCAATATCGATGCTACGTGACGAAAACAGCAGAACGCGTACCCGGTAGCCCGGTCGCGGAGCATGTTTTACTGCAAACTGACCACTCGTCATCGGCTGCAGCTCAGGTTTCGGTCGCAAGAATGTGAAGCCCCTTGTGTCGCTGTACACGGATCACATCGGAACCAGGTCCGCTTTGTTGTCCATGGTGGAGGTGACTCCCGCTGGAGCTGGATTCCGGGGCATAATCAGAGCGTGAAGGATGTTCCGACCGGTGCGAAAGTGGTTCAAGCCGCTGATGAGTGTCACTGGAATGTTTCAATTGCCACATAAGAACCACTTCCCCGGGCGGGGTGACGGTGATCATATTAAAGGCACGATCCAGAACGATCCCCGCAGAAGAACACCAAACGAAAGTGGATGTTTAAATACCCATTTCCTAGGGTGGCCGCTGGAGCTGGATTCCGGGGCATAATCAGAGCGTGAAGGATGTTCCGACCGGTGCGAAAGTGGTTCAGGCCGCTGATGAGTGTCACTGGAATGTTTCAATTGCCACATAAGAACCACCTCCCCGGGCGGGGTGATGGTGATCATATTGAAGGCACGATCCAGAACGATCCCCGCAGAAGAACACCAAACGAAAGTGGATGTTTAAATACCCATTTCCTAGGGTGGCCGTTCGCTGATAACGGATTCCGCGACCGACCCGCTCGCTCGACATGTTGTTGCCAAAATAGAACGGCATGCCAAAGTCCCGTTTCATCTGGTTTTCGGTGGTGTAAAAATAAAAGCAAGCCGGCACGCTAGTGGTGATCAGATCACCTTCCCGGGCTGGAATGTGCATGCGCTCCTGCTGATTGGCAGCTCGTCCGAGAACAGGTTCCTACCGCTGGGGACGCGTGCCACGAGTCGAGAGAGAGAGAGGAAGAAAGAGCAACGTTGATGCAATCCCACACACAGCAGGAGGAACTGAGTGGATCTTAATCCCAGAAGCGATTCGTCGATTCGGTCTGGTTCGTAGAGTTGAAGTCGGGGGAGCTGATGTCTCCAAAACGACTCACGATCTAATCAATCCTCCGGTCGAGCTGATGTGATTGAGCGGAGGATTTATTGTTTCCTCTTCCAACGGGAAGTGATCCCGTTCGAACCTGATCCATTCATCAAAGAGCGCGAGAAGTGACGAGTTTAAATGAGGAAATATTGGATGGGGAATACTACATTGTAGTTCGCTCGTCTCAAACGCCACACATAGGTTAATCTTATCCATCACGCGATCGTGTCCGGTCGGGGTTTTCGAGCACAATTAGAACGGGAAAATGTCACAGGTGGGATGTTTTGCATATCTTACTGCTGCCGGAATGTCACAAGGCCTTACGTCAGCTGTTTTTTTTTGTTGCTCACACATACATTCATAAGATCCATTCCTACCTTGGAGCAGCCCATAAAATCTCGAGCTCGAACGCCACTTTGCACACCTTGACCAGCACAGGGTAGCGAAGTATGTTTCTAAAAGCGATTCCAAAAACATTCCAGCACGACCCATGCGAACGACAGGTCGCCAATAAGGCCTTCAACCGGTGACATTATGCAAACGCAGTGATCGCAGTCGCATCCATTTCAGGACATTTCCACTTATCAGCGCGACTGTGGTCTTGCGAGTGACAAGATGTGTCGTTGGTGACGACGCTAGTGACCATTACAGATCATTACATCCATTTCTCGCGACCAAGAGTTGACCGTATCTGAAGAGTACTTCGGTGCGTTTCAGACATCAGATGATCGGCATGATCTTTAGTTAATCGATTAAGCCTGTGAGAGGCTGCATATTTTTCCACCTGTGCAACACGTTCAACTTAGAAGCAGTGGTTAATGTGCTTAAGCGCATCAAGAATGCTAATGCTCGCTAAAGGCAAGATGTTTTACCTATCCTTTTTTACTTCGTTTGGCCATTGGGGCAGGCGTAGCGCTACTTAACAACAAAGAACTACAATTAAGGCACGATCCAGAACGATCCCCGCAGAAGAACACCAAACGAAAGTGGATGTTTAAATACCCATTTCCTAGGGTGGCCGTTTTAAGTGCCTTTTGTCTAAGACCAGAAGCGGCGTGTGTTAAGCTGCGGACAGGTGATTTACGATTCCGCTCGCTCGCCACAGTGCTGACTGCCACTCACTAAATCCTCCCGTCAACTCCGTGACATCCATAAATGCCTGAGCCTGAGTCTCCTGTCAAAGTCGAGACGACAAGCTGGCGACGGTCGTCCGTAGCGAGATGAGCGAGAGGTCAACCTCCTCGTTATGATCGGTGGCGGACTAATACCGAGCCAAACAAACCGCGCTGGCAGTAGTCTGTACAGTTAGAAGTCAGAGACGGGAGACAAAAAGCTTGAACGGCACCGGCGACGATCGATGGCGACGATGGCGACCGGGATGCAACAACGCAAGTGATTGTTCCAGCCGGAGTCGTCAGCTGTACCGTCGGACTGGATGTTTGCTTTTCTTTCAGCCAACTTGAAGAGTTCTGCGGCATCTCAAAGTCAGCGTGTTTTGCTGCCTCCCCTTACAGTAAGCCAGGCGTTTTTCGCTCCAATGATCGAAACTGTCATAAAGATCGTTAGTGGTGATCGCTGGCAATCTCGAAAACGATAATAGACGATAATTATGATAATCTCTCGATTGAATTATCGCTGGATCGGCTAAACGGTCGCAACTGGATCGTGTGTTTGTGTGTATGTATGCTTGTGTATATGCGCCGAATGAAAACTAAAAGGAAAGTTAAAAGATCATACACAAGATCAGCGCAAGCTGATCTCGCGGCAAGCGACATAGAGTTTGAAGGATGTTGATTCAATTAAAACTGTCCCGTTCGTGTATCGAAGTTCCCCGTGGTGGCTACTTCATGCTCGCCGTGTCTATACGCAGCGATGGTGCAATGGTTAACAAGCTTACCAGACTAGAAATGATTTATGATAGTCTGGAGCCTAGCTGGCGTAGCGAAAGGCAGATGACGTGCTGTTGGCCGACCGGGCAGAGGGATGTGTTTTGCGCATTTCCTCTCGCGTACGCTCCCTGAGGAGGAACAGCAGAACCAGGCGCGAGATGCGTACCCGGTAGCCCGGTCGCGGAGCATGTTTTACTGCAAACTGACCACTCGTCATCGGCCGCAGCTCAGGTTTCGGTCGCAAGAATGTGAAGCCCCTTGTGTCGCTGTACACGGATCACATCGGAACCAGGTCCGCTTTGTATGGACGCTGGACGATGTGTGTACTGTTTGACTCGGAGGAAAATCCGTCTGTTCAAGAAGTGATGAAGGGTAATCTTTTCGTCATCCCATCCACCTGTCTTTTTCTGGGGATTGAGGAGAGCTAACGACCGGCTATGATTGTTGTGAAAACGATGGAGGAAATTTTACACTTGAAGCCATTTCTATGAACTTCAGAAATAGTAATGTTTAGCAAGGTCATTTTTATTCCTTACAAACATTGTCCATGCCTCTTTGTGTTACTTTGAATTACATATGAATAATATCGCATGCCTCTTTTAAACACCACGAGATTAATCTCCCAGGATAATGATCACGGGTGCAAAGGCGAAATTGATGCTTGCAATCGATCTGATACGAGCACTTTGTGAAGTAACGAGGAGTCGGGTTGGGTCTTGGATCGACCTCCACGAGAATTGCTTCGGTTTTCCAAAATGGCCATATCGATGGGAAACAGGTTTCACGAGTCTCCGAGCGTCCAGCGATGAGATTTATCGATTCCAATCAACGAAACACATCACCGTCCGATGGCTCTTCTTGCATGTGACCTGGTGTGGGGCGCGTACAACTCTTTCAGGCCACTTTTATGAGCTGCTTATCGGTCCAGCGTGAGGAAAAGAAGATGAAGGTTGCAATACGTGTTGAATAATTATGCTCAACAACAAACCGTCCAAAGGTGGTCCGTGATAGGGGTAGGTGATGGAGGCTGATTGAAAAGATCCTTTTAGTCAAATTACAATGATCAAGTGGCCCATCTTGCGATAAGCATCCGGTTTTGGTCTGTTTTTGGGGGGCTTGAAACTCGAACCCACCTGATAAGGTCACTTGCAAACGTCCAAAACATCGAGTCCGCGTGAATGCCATGGACACCGGAGTCCACTTTCGGCAGGTGAAAGGACACACGGGCCGCGACTTTGAGGCCGATTAATTTCAGCCTAATTAAAAACACGAATAATTTGTGTCATTAGAGACGAGCGATTAGCGATGAGAACTTTGCAACTCGCTGTCTTTGAAGTTAGCTACTCCCAGCCGAACCGCCAACTCCGCCAACTTAGCTACTCCCAGCCAAACCGGTGACGAGACGACGCACTCGGATCGTCTTTTTTCACTTTAATGATGGTGATAAAAACAGCAATCACTAATTGACGATAAATGCCGAGCCAAGGAGCGCCGAGCGAAGGAGGTAAGGCTTCTGGAATTGAGCAACCTGACAATTATGGCGTGCTGTTGGCCGACCGGGCAGAGGGATGTGTTTTGCGCATTTCCTCTCGCGTACGCTCCCTGAGGAGGAACAGCAGAACAGTCCGTAGTGGGCAAGAACCAGATGGATGGATCAATATTTATAATTACAACGTGTCTGACGCCTTCGGTGGACGCTGGACGCTGGACGATGTGTGTACTGTTTGACTCGGAGGAAAATCCGTCTGTTCAAGAAGTGATGAAGGGTAATCTTTTCGTCATCCCATCCACCTGTCTTTTTCTGGGGATTGAGGAGAGCTAACGACCGGCTATGATTGTTGTGAAAACGATGGAGGAAATTTTACACTTGAAGCCATTTCTATGAACTTCAGAAATAGTAATGTTTAGCAAGGTCATTTTTATTCCTTACAAACATTGTCCATGCCTATTTGTGTTACTTTGAATTACATATGAATAATATCGCATGCCTCTTTTAAACACCACGAGATTAATCTCCCAGGATAATGATCACGGGTGCAAAGGCGAAATTGATGCTTGCAATCGATCTGATACGAGCACTTTGTGAAGTAACGAGGAGTCGGGTTGGGTCTTGGATCAAGAGCAAAAAACAAACGAAACGATAGTTATAAGCATAACTTGAAACGGGCGGATTCAGTATGTATTTACAGTCTACCCGGGAACCTATCTGGAGAACTAATCTTGAAATGTCTGCCCACCTCGCAGTTAGCCCGAACGCCCGGACTTCGTGGGTATGTTCAATTAGTTTACCACTTTCGGAACACACGCTAGCCGCGGCTTTAAAGGGCCGGAAGTGAGCGATCTTGCGGCCGTCTTTGAGCTCCAAGTAGCGATTGTTTGTTATTAGATTTCTTCCTCATTGTGCTCGCCACCGTTCTTGGAATTCCAAAGGCCAAAGTCCAGTCGCCACATCCACGTCAGAGTCTTTCCCGCATCAGTTCATTGAAATTAATGAATGAAATTAATTTAGTGCGGATCCGGAGCGACCCAGAACCGTTGGAGCGTCCGAATAATTTACTGCACAAACATATGCGCCAGAAATCTGTCGCTGCAGTTTTTTCTTCTGTCTGTCTCTCTCTTCTCTCTGTGTCTTCTTGTTCCAAAAGCAAAAACATGTGTGGTGCGTTGGTGTAGAAGCGGAATCAGAAGAGCCGGGGCAATTTTTGCAACTTTTTCGACGCGACTTACAGTGGTGTCTTCTCTTGAAGGGGAGAAATTAAAAACGCGAGTTTAAATGGCCACACGACGCGAGCGAAACGTAAGCCCGAGGGTCAGGTCACCGTACCGGTTGATGAGGATATCACTAATTATAGTTACATGGCCGGGTTAATTCTCGCTCGAGCATCGTTCGCATGCTCCCGACATCCGGCCACCCCTGTGCTCTGCGTCACAGAGATTGGGGCAAAGTCGCAGGCTTTTTTATGGTTTCATCCGCACACCGAGCGCTTCTAATTAATCCAGTTCTTTTAAGTGTCGATTAGGTTGTCCGTAACTCGTTTCGCTTCGTTCGAAGCGCTTCAGTCAGTAACGTTTGAAAAATTAATTGCAATAAAATCACGCAGCCCGGTGCACATGCTGCCTGCAGCTAGTGTTCTTTTTTCTCGCTTAAAGAAAGGAGACACGTCTAAAATAGTCGTATGCGTTGGAAGTGTAACCGGCTGTCTTTCCAACCCATCTACAACTAGGAAAGAAATTATGATTTGTCGATTGACATTTGATTTATATCGCAATCGTTTCCATTGAAGTGTTATTAGAATTGAATCGAGTCATGAAAATTCAATAGGTTTATATCGTCGAATGATGTGAATATTCATGCATTATGATATACGAAGACATTTCATTTACCAGTTTGATAGTCTGAAAGTCAGTCAGGATCTGAAAGGTTCTGGACGAAGACAACATGACTGTGTAATTTTTGTCCAGCTCGGGCCTCTGCCCATCGTGTTTTTCCGCTTTCTACCCGAGGTGCTCTGTACATGAAAATCAATGACCAGGATCTGTCCCCGCCCAACAGTCCCCTCTGGACGAACTTTCACTTAAAAATTCGATGCACTCGATTGGGAGGGAAAGAACGCTGCACTTTTATGCAAGGTGCGCAGGCGAGGCGATTGCATTACCATTTCTCGCACCATCCATCCGGCAGCATTTATTTGCCTATTTATCATAATAATAACAACTTGTTCATCTTTCCCTCTCTCTCTCTTTCTAGGTAAGTGATTCCTCAAGCAAGCAGCGTACCTTGAAGCCACGTTTTCCTGTTCACCTTCTCCGCGCGCATTATACACCAGCAGACGTCATCCTAGAGCGGGGCAGGTTGCCTTTTTTGCATGCAACTCCTGCTCCCTAGCCGTAGGTATTCAGCTGTCGTCGGTGCGCAGTAATGGGCGCGTCTTCGCATCGATGGCCGATGATCAGCAAGCCCGATCGGTTTGGCTACCACCCCCGGCAGCATAATGCTGCAGCAGACATTATTTCTCATCCCTTCAGACTTTCCTTTTCACTTTGTAGATCAAGTGGCCTTGCCAAAAGCGCGATGTTTCGTTTGTTTTGGCCCTGCTCATCTCGGCGAGCCTGCTGAGATGAGATGCAGCTTTGCATCTGCGCGCACGTCAAGGTGAACCGTTTCACTTTCGCCCGTTTTGCCGCCAGTGTCCGGGAGATTAATGGACGCTCGGAACGGAACACGATTTACGAGCAAGGGGTCGCCCAGACGCTCGCTTCCCGGGAGTTGCATTTTTCTCGCCACGATCGCAGTATCAACACTGCATCCGGCACCGGTCGCAACACGCACTCGCCACACGCTTGATGGTCATGTTCGACCTGTTCTGTTTCTGAGACACGCGGCGGATCACCGGTTGAAGGGCTCGACGATGGACGAGCGGATTTCTGATGACTCCGACGAAAGGGAAAGAATTGTGGTGTCGTGTCGTCAGTGTCAGTGAAAGTCCATCATGTTGTCCGCAGCGTCGCAGTGGGATGGAAATGCAACAACACTTCGGCTCCATCGGGGTTGGTGGAAAGAACCGGATCAGTTGGTGTAGGATGCATCCAGTGGCGTTTGATGGATGGTGGTACAATTTGGCAAGCTGTGAAGGCAGTGAAAGTGATTCGACGGGCCAAAGAAATCTAGAAATTATGATTTGTCGATTGACATTTGATTTATATCGCAATCGTTTCCATTGAAGTGTTATTAGAATTGAATCGAGTCATGAAAATTCAATAGGTTTATATCGTCGAATGATGTGAATATTCATGCATTATGATATACGAAGACATTTCATTTACCAGTTTGATAGTCTGAAAGTCAGTCAGGATCTGAAAGGTTCTGGACGAAGACAGAAGAGCAAAAAACAAACGAAACGATAGTTATAAGCATAACTTGAAACGGGCGGATTCAGTATGTATTTACAGTCTACCCGGGAACCTATCTGGAGAACTAATCTTGAAATGTCTGCCCACCTCGCAGTTAGCCCGAACGCCCGGACTTCGTGGGTATGTTCAATTAGTTTACCACTTTCGGAACACACGCTAGCCGCGGCTTTAAAGGGCCGGAAGTGAGCGATCTTGCGGCCGTCTTTGAGCTCCAAGTAGCGATTGTTTGTTATTAGATTTCTTCCTCATTGTGCTCGCCACCGTTCTTGGAATTCCAAAGGCCAAAGTCCAGTCGCCACATCCACGTCAGAGTCTTTCCCGCATCAGTTCATTGAAATTAATGAATGAAATTAATTTAGTGCGGATCCGGAGCGACCCAGAACCGTTGGAGCGTCCGAATAATTTACTGCACAAACATATGCGCCAGAAATCTGTCGCTGCAGTTTTTTCTTCTGTCTGTCTCTCTCTTCTCTCTGTGTCTTCTTGTTCCAAAAGCAAAAACATGTGTGGTGCGTTGGTGTAGAAGCGGAATCAGAAGAGCCGGGGCAATTTTTGCAACTTTTTCGACGCGACTTACAGTGGTGTCTTCTCTTGAAGGGGAGAAATTAAAAACGCGAGTTTAAATGGCCACACGACGCGAGCGAAACGTAAGCCCGAGGGTCAGGTCACCGTACCGGTTGATGAGGATATCACTAATTATAGTTACACGGCCGGGTTAATTCTCGCTCGAGCATCGTTCGCATGCTCCCGACTTCCGGCCACCCCTGTGCTCTGCGTCACAGAGATTGGGGCAAAGTCGCAGGCTTTTTTATGGTTTCATCCGCACACCGAGCGCTTCTAATTAATCCAGTTCTTTTAAGTGTCGATTAGGTTGTCCGTAACTCGTTTCGCTTCGTTCGAAGCGCTTCAGTCAGTAACGTTTGAAAAATTAATTGCAATAAAATCACGCAGCCCGGTGCACATGCTGCCTGCAGCTAGTGTTCTTTTTTCTCGCTTAAAGAAAGGAGACACGTCTAAAATAGTCGTATGCGTTGGAAGTGTAACCGGCTGTCTTTCCAACCCATCTACAACTAGGAATAGACCACGGCGCAGAATGGGAACACAGAGTTCCGCCGTCGGATTTTCATTCTAATTGAATTCGCACTCGCCACTTGCACTGTTGCGTCGCGTTTCTGCGTTGTCGTCGTTAGCGGTGAAAAACGACCTCGCGCTTGCTACATGGTGTCTCGCCGGTGGTGACATATTCTTCATTGTTTTCTCTATTTGGTCCGTCGGACATGAGATACACGCGCATTTGAAGAAAAATTGCGGAAACTCCCACTCCTCCACACGACAGCGTCCTCCGAAATTCTACTCGCCCCAATGTTCCTCCACTATTTCCAGCAAGCGCGCGCGTTGTCACGCAGAACAACGCCGGAGCACGCAACGCCCACACACGCCATCCTCCTACACGCGCACGCGAAGCAAAAACGTACAGCAACGCCACCACACACGCGCGTACGTAGATCGCGAGTTCGAGAAGGTGATAAATAATGTTCTTAATCCATCCAAGTTGTTTTGGTGCTCATTTTGAGTTTGCGGAACAGCTAGCCACACGACGCGAGCGAAACGTAAGCCCGAGGGTCAGGTCACCGTACCGGTTGATGAGGATATCACTAATTATAGTTACATGGCCGGGTTAATTCTCGCTCGAGCATCGTTCGCATGCTCCCGACATCCGGCCACCCCTGTGCTCTGCGTCACAGAGATTGGGGCAAAGTCGCAGGCTTTTTTATGGTTTCATCCGCACACCGAGCGACGCGAGTTCGAGAAGGTGATAAATAATGTTCTTAATCCATCCAAGTTGTTTTGGTGCTCATTTTGAGTTTGCGGAACAGCTACTGTTTTCTGTGGTTGGCTCAGGTCGATCGCATTTTGAAAGCACGTCTCACTGTGTGTGTGCAGATTGACTGTTTCAGAGCTTCAAGTATTATTTGGAAGTACGTAGTTGTTTAACAGGATATCATGTTAAAGCCGAAGAAGAACTAGTGAAGTAAAAAGTTCAGAGGATGCTCTCACAGCTTCCTCTAGGCTCCGGCGAGATTCGAACTCACGATCTCCTGTTTACTAGACAGGCGCTTTAACCAACTAAGCCACGGCGCCGTGGTGAAAGGGGAATGCCTTTGCCCCAATAAAAAGCGTTATGGTAGTGATTGTATTTCGTTCTCTTATGGCAGAGTAGAAGGATTGGTGATAGCGAAAGGTAGATAACGTATTTTATATCGAAGTTTATAGCAAAATTGCATGCATTTCAAGGGATAAACAATCTCGGTACAGTATTTTGCTTCTCTTCCAATTCTTCCGCTGCATACTGAGCCACTCCACGTATCTCCACGTAGTGTCAGCACACGTACAGGAGGGTGGGAATGATTCATTTTCATATTTTCACATGATTTATCCGGAAATTTATGGCGCCGGATCCCCAACGCTTGTTTGTGCTGCAGGTTCACGCGTACGACACCGCGGGCAGGAGGAAGTTTTGGTTTTGTCGTTTTCATTAGGAACCGATCCGTGGAGAAAGGAATTAAAGGAGCAATGGTTCGGGACAAAACCGTTCGTTCAATTTTCCCCCAAACACTCCGCATATGATTTTTTGAACGCGACACGAGCTCCGTGGTTCGGACGGAGAAGTCTTTCGGTAGGAGTTTTTTGTGTTGTGTGTTGGTCGCCGTTTGCTTTTTGTTGTCTGGCGCACCTTTTCGCCCTTTCGCGTCTGCATTAAACAACGCGAACACAGGCGAACGTACGCATGCATGTGCTCCCGGGGATGTACACCGCCGATGCTTATTTGTTCAATTTTGATCGTTGGAAAATTTATTGGCTCACTTTTCGCAATCCGTTGTTTTGCTTTCTCCGCCCGATTTGTTCGCTTGCTCTGCATGCTCACGCGCTGTGCGCACACACTCATGATCAAAGGTTTTGTGTGTTGAAAGTTTGGAACAAACAATAAACCTCCATTTGGTGCACAGCGCGTGCAGAAATAAAAAGGTACGACGCCACACGCTGGAAGACGATTAATTATGCTGAATTGGCAGAAAAGTATCCTTCCTCTATGCTCGATTATTCCGGTTTCGCTTTTTGTCATGCTCCAGAGGATAATTAATGATACTTGAATGATACACGGATACGTGAAAGGACACATTGCGTCGGTGTTCGTGTTTATTAAACGCTCTATCCCCATGCTCGTGGTACCGGGTGGTTCCGTTCTCTGATACGTGCCTGCTGTGCAGTACCGTCCGTACACTCATTTCCGCTTCCGTCCGTTGATCGGTTTGGGGCCGGATCTAGGATCAAAAGTGCCAAAGTGATTGATGATGAAATGATGGATCAAATTGTCCTGCTGACGATAAGCTGCTGAAATTTGCTTTGATTTACTGAACCGGTTGAAACAGGGCAGGGACTCGACTCGGTAGCTCGTCACGCCAGTAGAAGTTCGGAAGCGTTCATAATTTATCGCGTATCATCAATGGGATTGGCGTTGTAATTAGCCGAAAGTGATGGGCTTTGGTGCATATCCACGTCGATGATGGGATAATATTTGGCTATGAATTTCGTCAACGATGCTATCGTTCATCGGGTGTAATTCATTTGGAAAATGTCAATGGGAAAATGGGAAAGCTATCAGGACCATATCAATCAATAAGCGTTGTTTGAGCCAGTGTATTGGAAATATAAGCTTCACCATTAAAAGCTATGATGTAGAATAAATAAATCCGACCTGTTTAAAGTCACTTTTTACCATTACCACACAGATCACGCTTTCCCCTACCCAGCCGGATGCTATTTATCCGGATGCTTTCTCACCATTGAACAAACATAAAGGAGCGCTGAATGAAGGAGTGGAATTTGCATTTCCTTCGCTTCGATGCAAATCGGCATTAGCTCTGAATGAAATTTAATTCCTTGTCCTTGTGCCCACGGGAATCGAGGGAGTCGGGTTTCTAATGGAAGGGAAAGGAACGCTCCGACAGGAAGCAAGCGAAGACCCAAACGCCAAACACAAAGCCACCAACAATAGCTGCCCAGTGAGGATGAAAAAAAAGAACTCCGTCTGCAAACTACAGACGGCGAATCATGCGAGAGTAATTTAATTCAACATCTCGCCCGGCCGCTTTGCCTCTTGCGGAGTCCATTTTTGGACAGCCGTGGGAGTCGGGTTCAGTAGAAATCGGTAAGAGCACAAAACCCGCCTCCCGCCTTAATGACATAATCATTAGTGGGCAGAATGAAGAGCGACGAACCATCGGATATTGTCCGATGAGGGTGGTTCGAGTTAATAATCCGGTTCCGGGACTTGTGTTCTTCGCAAAGAAGAACTCGCAAGGATTTGAACTTGACCACCACTTGGCGGAGGTGGACAGGTTTTTGTGTCTACAGGAATTATTCGGTTCGTGGACCTCCTGGATGAGGATGATGCAATCTGGCGGAGGCGGTAAACTTGCACTGCTTTCGATCGGTACGGAAATGCATTCAAGCGACTCGGTGGCGATGTATGTTTGGTTCCGTTCGGGATTGTTTTTGCAAAGTACTTGGTGAGATCAATATGTCTAGTCTGGGACTTGGGAAGATTGTGAAGCGAAAATAATAGCCAGTCTTATGCACTGGATCATATGGATTAACATTTCAGGACTGTCTATTTTGGGCCAAATCTGCCGTCATTGTCCGTGAATACTAGTCAATTTCTATATTGTCTATTCATTATGTCCTACAAAACACTTCATTAGTCATTAGACAATGCGTTCCTCGTTGAACTACGAACTGTAGATCTCATGCTTCATTTCAAAACCGTCATCGAATTGCGCCGAACACAAATCCCGCAATCGACATGCCCATTTCTACACTCGCTTGCCGAATAACTCATCAGCATCTAAATGCGCGAAGTTGCACATTTGAATGGGCCAAACCACGCTCCACGCTCCAAGATGCACGCGCGCGCACAAAACGCATTTCAATGCGCTAATATATGGTCCGATCGCGTGTCGCGTGAAACAATTCCACCCTATCGTTCCAAAAAA
>KZ068916.1:66870-77777 GCA_002091845.1 Anopheles cracens
GAACGGTTAGGACGGTGTGGCCGAGCAGGTTTCGTTTTAGTATCGCCACGTTCCAGGAAGTGGTTGGAATTAAAGTGACACTTAAAGAAGTTAAAAACGAGACAACTCAAATCACTGTGCTATCTTCAATATTGTGATGGCGAGGCGAGAAGATCTCTTTTGGAACAAGATTCGTTCTTTGTCCCAAACGGCTGTTGCAGTTAACCCTGTCATTAAAAACTAATTCCAACGAAAGCGCACACAGTGCCTGAGGTGTCGTTTTTGCAAATTACCGGCCCTTCCTTCTGCGAAGACAGTAATCACCTCTTGGAACCATATTAAATAAGATGTTACCTCGCAATCATCCGAAACACGAATCTTCCTCAATTAAGTCAAGGAGTTCCAGTTCCATGGAGATTTTGGAAGTCTCGTGTATGTGAAAATAGAAAGTGTGGTCTAACGGTGCATTCCACGTCTATCATTCTTATGACCAGAATGTTCGATCTTGCGTCCCTCACGATTCTCGCGATGATAGAGAAGGCCAAACATCTCGAAAGTGATACTTGACGGTACTGATTATCATCCTTCATTTCGTGTTCTTTGACGTCATTAGCGTCATCCAGCAAAAAAGTATCATCTCCAATCGCTAGGTTCAGTCGACTCCAAATCGTTCTTTGATGTGCTGGATGGAACCGGTTTAGGGGGGCGAAAGGTATTCTGCCGTTATGATCACCTTGGCTCAATATCTCCGTGATTTTTTCGACTTCTTTCTCCGATTTCACTTTTTAATCAAATTAAGATTCATTCTCAAGACCACAGCCCAGACTGAGATGTGTCTCAGATTGGTGTATTGAATTGGTTACCTGTTTGCGTCACGCTTTCACTCTTTTCTTCCTTCGTTGTACGTGCACATGTTCCTCTACTCGTTAGCTACCAACAGAAAAAAAACCATGATATTCTTCATCTGCTGCAACATAGTTGCCACGGGATTCATTCTCCAGAAATTAAATTGACCGTAAATGATGAGATTTAACGGTTCGTTTGCTTTCGGTTATTGAACTCACTGTCCCCACTCACCTGTGGCAACGCAACGGAGGTGTACAACAGCGATTCACCTCACCGACGCTGCCTGTTGGGTAAGGTTTTTGATGGTATTCCATAAAATGCTTAATCCTCCCAGGAAACGCACGGCGAAAGATGAGTTCTCTTAATTCTATTTTGACAAATGTGTCTCTGACAAAGAGCTACAAATTGAACAATAAAACATCGGTCGGTCGGAATGCGTGGCTTTGAGAGGAAGCCGCCTTTACCTTGTGGAGCTGGTGGGGCTTTAAGCGGTTCGATCTTCATTTCGGATTAAACATCCAGCTGCAACAGATGGGCCTACGCATTTTTCATCCCACGACCATTTGGATTCATCGCACCAGCGCTCCGCTGGGTAGACACAATCGGAATATGATCGTAAATGAACACGTCTCTGCGTTGCAGCACGGGTTTGGTTGATTTATTTCACTTTAATAGCATCGATTTCAGACGACGATTATTGACGATCGTATAAGTTTGAAGAAATGCAGCAGAAAACGCATTCCTGGATGCTGGAGTGAATGGAGCTGATCGTTTGCCGGGATGGGTTTATAATGCATGATTGTGCGCTGCAATCAAGATATGGTTGTTTTGAAATTCAAAACCAATACTGATAAATGGTGTCTCTAGTCCGTCTAGATAGTCCAACAAATTATGCAAATATTGGTAATAATTAGTATGACCATAGTATAACACGCACAATTGTTCGTACTCTACGATGAGCTTACTATTTTCTGTCTAGCTTTTTTAATATTATCTCGCTGTGTGCAATTCGGCCGGTATTACTTTTTCTTGGTGTTTTTCTTCATTTTTTATCCCCTGTACGTGCCTGTCTCGTTGGACTTGGAAAACTTTTGGAAAGAAATGCGCAACATTCGGTGGTGGGTTGTTTGCTCTTTCCGCACTGTCCACGGAAACTATTTGACATGGACACTAGCATTCTTTTCGTACAGAAATAACTTTCGAGCGAAATGTTTTTGCCGCTGTCACTTGTTTTCACAGTGTCCGCGTGACTTCCGAAATGTAACTTCCTGCCGGTCCTGTTTGGATGGATATGAAATAAAGAGTCCAAAATAAGCTTTCTGCCCATCCTTGGTTCTTGTTTACATTCCCCGATGGGTTAGCGTGAGCACAACAGGCCAATATGCTTCGTTACTTCACGTTGTTCCGCATAGCATAGCTTTAACGTCCGCCTTTATGCAAGCCGTTGCAGTTGCACGCGCGCAACCCAGTCAAAACAAAGAAGCTCGACGCGCACTTGTGACGATGGCGTTGGTGACTGTTTTCGCTTTTAATTAAAACTTGTACAATTTTAAAATGTTTTAATTGATAAAACTCGGCCCACTCCCACGCGCACTTGGCTGCTGCTTGCCGTGACGTTGGCCAATAGTTTCCGCGCGCGACGCACGCTTCCAGTGTCGCACGCTTAGCACGGACGAAGTTTTCACTGCGAAGAATTTCCCTTCGCCCTGCAACTTGAGATGGTGCTGGCAACAATAATTGTGCTGCAGGCGCGAAAAAGAACCAACCTCTCTACACCACTCCCGTGCGGGAAGTTTGGTTTCCTGTTTCCAACTTCCACTCCCGGAGACCACTCCCTGCGCGCTTGGGAGAATATCGCGACAATTAGAGAATCTGTTTCGTGAGTAAATATACACTCCCTGCAGAAGACGCAACGATCGTAAGCTGTGAAGGGAAAATTTAAATTAATTAATTCGTTTACTTAAGCAGCGAAGATGCAACTACAGCTCTCGGAAGGAATGAAATTCATCATCATCATCGCCGTCGTGCCAGCGTCCCACGACACTGCGTCCTACATCATGATCCATTTCACCGGCGGGGAAGGCTCGCCAGAACGGATTGAACCGTACCGGCGTGGTGGAAGTTGTTACAAGTAATTTGAGCCCCGAACCGGTGGCGAGGAGTGGTGTCGGAGTGAAGCAATGTCTAGTTAAAATGACACCACGGATGAATGAGTTAAGAGTTTATTGGACCAGGAAAGTAAGGCTTCATCGATGTGGCGGCCATTTGGTTCGAGAGGACGATGCGGCACTTTCCAGCACTTATTGCCTCCCGTTGGTATTGCTAGAGAACGCGGCTAGAGAAGGAAGTCAATCTTCATTCCTCAGAACAATGCGACAGGAACTACTACAAACTTGTGATTGATTGCTGGTTGTTTTGTGCGCCGGTGGTTGATTTGATTGTGGCAATTAACGGGTAAATGCAGTAGATTGTTGCAGTTGGATGGATAAAGTTACGTAATTTGTCGCCATGACAAACTTCAGGCAGTCTTAGGCAGATATTGATGTAGTTATTTTGGAATTTTTCACGTCTGCTGTACGTCAAACTTAACCTATATTGCCAAAAGAAATCGTAACTCTTGCAACAAAATCGTATCGTTGTAAAAATGTAAATACATGCTAGTTTTCCGTTCCCGTACTTGTCATCACCACCATCGTTTGTTCCTTAGCACCTCATCGACGGTGGCGTTGACGTAATGCGTTCAACTGCGATCGGATTCCACTTCTCGGGCGTGATTTGCGATAGGCCAAGGTAGTAAGGTGGTTCAACGCATCGCAACGCACTGCACCGTACAATTTATCGCTCGAACGAACCAGACCCAGAGCAAACGAATCGTCCCGGTGAAAGAAAACTGTCGTTCCAATCGATTCTTGGCCCGGTGTTTCGTAATGTGCAATAAAAATTTCGTAACTTCACACCACATAACTCTTCCGAAGGGCGGACGGGCGGATGTTCCCGTCACCGTGTCAACGACACATTGACGTGTGAAAATGCGAAACCTCGGGCCAAGAAGCGCGTCCAGTTCAATGATCGCGATCGATTCCGTTCGAGCCGAGTCGGGTATGTATGGCCTTGATAGGGCGAAATCTTTGGCGAAAGAGACCATCACTCCGTTGAGCGTGCGAATGCGTCTTTTGATAGGAAATCGAGGAAGCCACACACAGGCTCAAATTGGAATGCTTTGTGGTATGCTTTCGTTTTCTAATTCATTTCCGGTAGGTTTTGTGTGAGGTTAGAATTCAATTTCCGCTACCGTTTCCGTGTGCAGGTGATGGAGCGTTTGCTGCACACAATTAGTGACCCGATTTGTCGATTGATATGCAAATCTATGCACCTCTCCCTAGCGAGTGGTTTCCTCCTTTTCTTCGCATAAGTGCGTCTGCCTTCGAAGATAGGCATCATGCAGGCATGATTAATGACGCAAAGGACATGCTCTTGTCGTCGCTTCATTGCTTCCAAGGAAACATCTTGCAAGAAACTTCGCCTCCGTGCGAGCGTTGTGTTGTGTTTGACTTTTATCACGTGCTCAGTTTGGAAAGTGCAAAGAGCCAGTGAGTCGGTCGGTGATGGTGGTCCCTCTTCCGTCTCGATACTCACGTGCCGTCCATAAATCATACCTCCAAATGGTGCCGAATTTCTAATAAAACACAATTTTCAGTCAAATATTGAACCCTGAACGGTGGTCTGCTCGGTTAGGGTGTGGCTGGAAGGGTCTATGGAGCCACATTTTCACATTATTCGGTCAGACATTCCCCCCCGAAAGGCAACGTGTGTTCCATTTCCGGGTGTCGTCGCGCGCTGTTCGATCATAAATTTTCATAAATTTTGTCCCATATCAACTCCGGCGAAGAGCCCAACGGTCACAGGGCGTGTGCCGTGTCTGCAGTGAACGCTGCACTGCTCACTAAACATCCCACGGGACTAGTCGAAAAGACGAACCGGAAATCAAACGTAGGAAATGCAATTCATAACCCCCAAAAGGCGTCTCAGCCGCAAAAAAATACTCCAGATAACAACGTTACTAGTTCACTCAGATTCGGATGCCTTAAGAGCATCCACTTCCACTGGACTGTGGGGATGTGCCGGTGAGAAACTGATGGAAATAGGTAACATCTTGCAAAAAACACACGCTCCTTATCAAGTAGCAAAAACACTACGAAATTGAGAAAAAATGAAACTGGGAAAAACCGTCTGTGCCTTCCTCCTGGCATTCGAGGGAGACTTCTCCAAAAAATCTGACTAAACACGGATGTGAGATATTGGGGAGCACAACATTTGAATAAATCATGCCAACGATAACGCTTCGGACTGGTTCGTTTTTTTTTCACTACGAAATTGAGAAAAAATGAAACTGGGAAAAACCGTCTGTGCCTTCCTCCTGGCATTCGAGGGAGACTTCTCCAAAAAATCTGACTAAACACGGATGTGAGATATTGGGGAGCACAACATTTGAATAAATCATGCCAACGATAACGCTTCGGACTGGTTCGTTTTTTTTTGTTCTTTTCGTTCCTTCCGGATTCGTCCTACCCAGCGCATCCGAGGGACGACCGAAACTGACGACCTTTTCTGCTGGATGAGATTCGATTCCGATGTTCGAGAATCGCATCCTTCCGTCTCCGGACGCAAATCGAACGATGATGAGGTGGAATAACAAGGTGATCAGCTTTATTCTTACCGTGTTCATCGAAATCCGTGTTCTCAAAGACGACTTGTTGAAATGTTCTAAGAGCATGTTTAAAAATTTATCTCAAAATTCGTTCCAAATCGGATTGTGGACATTCAAGTTACAGTATGTCCCTCGTCTCAATTGAGGTTTTTTGTACGTGACCTGTCGGTAAATTTTCAAACTTCGCTGGTTTTGGAATTCCACCTGTGAGTGGCTTATAAAAGTATGTAGGTAATCAAATTGCGGTTATGTTTGGCATAGAAATGGATAGTTCTGCAGTGTCAGAGTCTCGTTTTGAGGGTTATTAACTACCTCTCAAGGTATTGCTACTTTTTAGGAGCATTCCGAGCACTTCACTCATGCCACCCATTCCAGTTCTTCAATATTCCAGCAAAGCAGTCGTTCTCTATAGAATAAATACTTAAAGCTCACTGGACCAGGGCACTCATGGCACACCTCTGCCATAGTACGTCGGTGTGTGCACCGCTTCATTCATTTGGCAGTGTTGCTGTTAGCACTTCATTTGCTGATCTCGCAGACCGACTCCCCACTGCTAGTATATCTCCGGAAAAGCTTCATTTTCCGCATACGCAGACATTGCCGCAGTCTGGCGGCATCAGCACCCGGAATCGGTATGTCCTTCCGTGCCAAACGCTGATGCTGCATTACCCGGCCAGTACGGCGACTGGCGCAGGGGAAACTATTTATTTATTCATGCATGCATGTCTCTTTATTTATCTTTTCCGTCGATTTTGCCGGCTCACACACGTGGAGAGAGTGGAGCCAACATTGGTGCGGGGAAATCTGGTCGAGCGGGTCAGATGGTTATGGTAGCTGGTATTTATAATATTCTCTCGTCTCTCCTCCACCCCAACAGTGATCTACGGCCAACGTCGCTGGAGAAAAGCCAGGAAATCTGCCGACTGCGGATCTATGAAGTGTACGCGTGGGGTGTCCCACTGGTTATCGCCGGCGTGGCGGCCATCCTGGACAACCTGCCGGACAGCAACGATACCTACTTGAGGCCACGTTTTGGCGAAGCAAAATGTTTTTTTTGTTCTTTTCGTTCCTTCCGGATTCGTCCTACCCAGCGCATCCGAGGGACGACCGAAACTGACGACCTTTTCTGCTGGATGAGATTCGATTCCGATGTTCGAGAATCGCATCCTTCCGTCTCCGGACGCAAATCGAACGATGATGAGGTGGAATAACAAGGTGATCAGCTTTATTCTTACCGTGTTCATCGAAATTTTTTTTTGTTCTTTTCGTTCCTTCCGGATTCGTCCTACCCAGCGCATCCGAGGGACGACCGAAACTGACGACCTTTTCTGCTGGATGAGATTCGATTCCGATGTTCGAGAATCGCATCCTTCCGTCTCCGGACGCAAATCGAACGATGATGAGGTGGAATAACAAGGTGATCAGCTTTATTCTTACCGTGTTCATCGAAATCCGTGTTCTCAAAGACGACTTGTTGAAATGTTCTAAGAGCATGTTTAAAAATTTATCTCAAAATTCGTTCCAAATCGGATTGTGGACATTCAAGTTACAGTATGTCCCTCGTCTCAATTGAGGTTTTTTGTACGTGACCTGTCGGTAAATTTTCAAACTTCGCTGGTTTTGGAATTCCACCTGTGAGTGGCTTATAAAAGTATGTAGGTAATCAAATTGCGGTTATGTTTGGCATAGAAATGGATAGTTCTGCAGTGTCAGAGTCTCGTTTTGAGGGTTATTAACTACCTCTCAAGGTATTGCTACTTTTTAGGAGCATTCCGAGCACTTCACTCATGCCACCCATTCCAGTTCTTCAATATTCCAGCAAAGCAGTCGTTCTCTATAGAATAAATACTTAAAGCTCACTGGACCAGGGCACTCATGGCACACCTCTGCCATAGTACGTCGGTGTGTGCACCGCTTCATTCATTTGGCAGTGTTGCTGTTAGCACTTCATTTGCTGATCTCGCAGACCGACTCCCCACTGCTAGTATATCTCCGGAAAAGCTTCATTTTCCGCATACGCAGACATTGCCGCAGTCTGGCGGCATCAGCACCCGGAATCGGTATGTCCTTCCGTGCCAAACGCTGATGCTGCATTACCCGGCCAGTACGGCGACTGGCGCAGGGGAAACTATTTATTTATTCATGCATGCATGTCTCTTTATTTATCTTTTCCGTCGATTTTGCCGGCTCACACACGTGGAGAGAGTGGAGCCAACATTGGTGCGGGGAAATCTGGTCGAGCGGGTCAGATGGTTATGGTAGCTGGTATTTATAATATTCTCTCGTCTCTCCTCCACCCCAACAGTGATCTACGGCCAACGTCGCTGGAGAAAAGCCAGGAAATCTGCCGACTGCGGATCTATGAAGTGTACGCGTGGGGTGTCCCACTGGTTATCGCCGGCGTGGCGGCCATCCTGGACAACCTGCCGGACAGCAACGATACCTACTTGAGGCCACGTTTTGGCGAAGCAAAATGCTGGTTCTACGGTAAGTGAATAACCCCCTGGATCTAATCCCACCGACACATTCCACACCAATACGCTCTCTCACTTCAAACCGAAATTCCATCACTCGAGCACCGGTGGGCAACACGGATGTGAGATATTGGGGAGCACAACATTTGAATAAATCATGCCAACGATAACGCTTCGGACTGGTTCGTTTTTTTTTGTTCTTTTCGTTCCTTCCGGATTCGTCCTACCCAGCGCATCCGAGGGACGACCGAAACTGACGACCTTTTCTGCAACATTAGTGGCATTATGAAACTTTCGCAATCATTAGTTGAACGATGGGAAGATAGACTTCAGTGTGCGCTTATGGGAGAAGCTTCGACACGATCGATAAATAGTTTATTGATTTTTCAAACTTGTCGTATTTTGCCAATAGACTTTTCGAATCGTGTTTAACTGTATCATATGGGAATGTGTGTGTATTCATAGAAGAGAAGGATTATCTCGTTCATTGATTGTAATATTGACTATCATTACTCATCTCGCTTGAAGTCTATAGGAAGTGAACTTGAAAGTCTTGAAAGTGAACGGTCCAGCACAAGGACCGACCAGCACGATAATTGCCCAACATCAGGGCCCGCATGATCCAAGCAAACTGACACGGATCTAATGCACTTGGAAAGGTGACCAATGCTGGTTAGATCCCGGAACCACTGAGCACATCACCCTTGCTAAAGCGGCTGTGATGTCGGATTAAAATAGCTCCCGAGAAACCAGGTGCTGAAATATGCCTCCCGGGTGAGATCGGGCGGGAGGAGTCACCTACTACCGTCGGTCTGCTCCCGGTTTGGTATGGAAATCAATCTTCAATTTATCACTCCTGACATCTCCCACGGACGGCGGAACCGGCTCCGGGAGATTGTGTAGACGGACGACGCCCGACGGCTTCCAGTCGATGGCAAATTGCACTTCTAGTAGCATAACAGAACGGCCCACACTGCCTGGGCCAGTTATCAATTATGGACGGAAATCGAAGTACTTATCAATATTCAATCGATGACACTTTCACTCGGCCAAGTAACGACGCTGCTAATAATGTGGGGCCAGGTAGAGGCCTAGAGGGCTCGCTGCGCACTGAGGGAGAATCGAGATTGTTCGAGGCTGTTTGACAGGGAATTAGGAGATGCGATAGGGAATCACATGAACATGTGATACAATAAATCATTCCATTAGACGCCGGGCATTGCACATTCAGATTTATGCCTGAGCGCATGCATAAATTGTAATAAATCATACAAACGGAGGAATCTTCTCTTGCGACACCTGGACATCAAGATTTTTTGTCTCGAGGCACTTCATTATACGAGGTGGTTGTTTTTAATCAACCAAAGAACTGACACCGACATGAAATATTGCTAAAAGGGTCACACAAATCCCGATGAAGCCATCGGTTGCGCTAATAACTTCGGTAGCCGGTTTCAGCGCGTTCAAGGCCCATCCCTGTAAGAAGCTATTACTCCACGGACCACTTCACTGCACAGCCTTATCGAAAGCACCCCGAGCAAAGGCACCGGGCCCAAGTCGGCTTTTGCATGTGTCGTGTTGCCTTTTAATTAAACGCGGGCAGCTTTTTGTCGCGGCGCGATCGCGTTGAGTTGCTTATTGCAGCACCTCGCAAGGATGCAGGAGGCTGACCGTTTTATTGCCCGCCGCCCGGTAGCTTCCGATTCCGCGGAGCCGGTGCGCCAATTTGCACCGGTAAGAAAAAAACGTAACGTGTACGCGCTTGTGGGAGCACCGGGGCGCCCGAGTTGTCGAGTCGAGTTGCAGGATGCTAATCAAAAGCGCTTGCGGCCATCGTAATTGGCAGCGAGTCCGTCCGATCTCTCTATCGAGCAACAAGCGGTCGAGGTCCAGCTAGAGTGTGTCCAGGGTAGGGTGAGTTGGGAAGTGTAATTTAAATCAAATTATGCGATAAATCTCGTTTCTTCCACTGCCGTGCCGCAATGAGAGAGCTGTGAGAGAGCCCGGGTGAGAAATTGCGTGAGAAAGTGAAAATTACGAAACCACATGTCGGGTATGCTGGGCACCGTAGTCCGGGTCTGGCTGACTTGGGAATGGTTCGTTGGCTTTCGTCTAGCGTCTCGTATCGATCGTATATCGGGCGCCTGGATCAATCCTGGAGAGTGAACCCGATCGTGTCGGCTAGAGAGAACTGCTAGCCTTGAACATATTGGCGGCTGGTTCCAACCACACCGGCGTGAGGCCAGAGGGAGTCTTGTCCAGTGGAGCGAATTCCTCGTTAGTTCAATGACACTCGGCACATCACCCGCACACGGCGGTGAAGGGGTTCAGGAATAAATCAGCCAAAAGGCATCAGCATAGCCGGCAGCAGCAGCAGCAACGGGAGTGTAAAAATACTTCTCACACCGCACGAAGTTGTTGCGAAAGGTTAAGATCACCAGCAGCAGGTATGGTCCACGACTCGCCTCGCTCTGCCCGTGGAACGGTGGGTCACGAATTTTACACGGATATTTCGGATGTCGGCACACGGAGCGTTCGGAACGGGAAACAAGCCACACACAAACATCGCACCAGGGTCAGGAACCAGCAGCAAGCAGCGACTCCGCGAGCGGCAGAGCAACGGGAAGAAATCGAGTCAAATCGTGCCCGCCAGGCATCGGGAATGTGTTGTGCGATTCGGAAAAAATAAACAGCGGAATAAATCAGCGACTCTCCGGCGCACGCGGCCCAGCCAATTGCCCAGCGTCCAGTCGAACGGCAAACAGAAACACATTTCCCTCTTAATAAATATGTCCGCGATGCGCGATGGCCGGTGGGTTGTGTGCGGAGGCGGTGCACTCGCTCCCTCCCGCACGTGTTCCTGACGCGGGCATGTCAACCAAGGCGCTGGAATGTTTCAT